>QFDX01000763.1:0-14810 GCA_003315875.1 Lactifluus piperatus | reverse complement strand
ATCTCGCAGCTGGATGTGGGAGGGGAACAAGTTGGTGGGTTGAGGGTAAGCAAGTGTCAAACATGATGCATGAGGCAGTGATACAGCCTCGCTTTGGACACAGCCTCATCGATATCGGCCTCATCGAGGCCTCATCAGCCAGCGCTATCGCACCTACTAGTAGTAGCGCTCAGGCAGGGCAATTTGTGAGCCCAAGTCCATTATCGGTCCTCCTCAGGCCTCAAATTTCTCAAAGCTCAATCCTTACCAGTGGCCCCGGAGAGTCGAGACCATGAGCAATTACTTGCTTTCTTCCTTTATTTATTCTCGGCGTCTAGATAGCGACATACTTACTTTTCCGTGTCAACTTGGCGCACTACTTAAGCTTAACATTTTGAGGGGCCATCTTTATCAAAAAAGTGATGTGCGAGCGATTAGCCTGGGTAATGCGAGTAGATGATACAAGATGGATAATGCTGAA
This sequence comes from Lactifluus piperatus, assembly GCA_003315875.1. Lineage (NCBI taxonomy): Eukaryota > Fungi > Basidiomycota > Agaricomycetes > Russulales > Russulaceae > Lactifluus > Lactifluus piperatus. The sequence continues at coordinate 14,350 of QFDX01000763.1, read as the reverse complement.
ACGAGTAGTAGATGTACATATATCTAATAGCAGGATCATAGAACCTGGCCTTTCTCAATTTTCCTTCCGCTGCATCTTGGGAGTTTGCTCGACGGCAGACACAGCATCGCCGCCCTCGCTTCCGCCCCCCTTTCTGTCCCCATCCGCTTAGCAGCAAGCTGATCGACCTCTGAATCGACCTCATCCGCCTGCGCTGCCGGACTCAACTCCAGTGCTCCCGCACGCGCCGATACACGCCTTTTTCTCGTAAGGAACCGAAAGTTCCGCCGCTGTGGCGGGATCGATCCGAGCTCAAGCTCGTCCAGGATCCTGTCCTCGCTTTCGCCCTCGATGAGCTCCCAATATCCTGCCACTCTTGACCCTACTTCATCCAGACGTCGGCGTTTGCATTTCGAGGGCAACTTCCTCGGAGGAATGCCAACGCCAGAGGCCGTACTCGTCGAGGTACATCCCATGTCGCGCCGCCGCGATGCGCGCGATCCGCACGAACTCATCGCCCATCAGGACGACCTGCGCTGCGCCACGGGTCTTGAGTGGCGCAAGACTACAACCAACGACCCGTCAGAAAACGGCCATATTCCAAGCAAGGCTATATTTGTTACCTGAGATCAAGGCGGACGTATCTGCCGTGCCCGGCGCGTATATACCTCATCCGATTGTCAACTTCCTGCCAAGCGCCGTTGCTTGACCTGGTATTTACGTCGGCTTGCGTGCGCGGTGGGAGTAGCGCGACACCGGGTCACTTTTGTGGGCTGGCTGCGAGCGTGGCTGCGAGCAGCTTATCACACAACGCGGGTCGGCTTGTTGGCTCAGTTTTGCGCGGCGCGACGGGCGTGGATCTGCAAGAAGTGAGAGGAGAGAAAAGAGCGAAGTACACAAAGAATTCCGAGTCTGAGGCGTTCCGAGTCCGAGGAAACCACTCGAGAGCTGTTATTCCGGAGGTACCTGTAGGGCTTAAGTATATCTCGGGGCGCCAAGCCATAAGGTAGATGTCCTAAATTGTTGAGTAGAATGATTAAGGGAGGCAGAGAGGAACAAAGGAGCGAGCCAAAGTAGGTATTTTGTGGCACAAGGAGATAAAGCCACGGCGTTTGGTACAGAACTGTCCTGATGTCCCAAGAGTGTCTTGAGGCGTCCAGACCGCCGTCGACGATAAAATAAAGGTGTTCGTGGGGGTATAGGCGGGGCACGCGCGGTGTTCGAGGTAAGAAGGATCGTCGAAGTCTGAAAGCGGATCGGAGGTCTTGCGCGCTCCGTCGCCTTCTTGTGCGTGAGCTCACCTTACAGAGCAGGAGATATTTTGCAATACACTTTTCACCACTAGTTTCACACTTGTTTCGGACTGACATTGCCTTCGTCACTACTCACATTGCATGATCGCATAGCACTTACTCCACCACCCTTCATCACAGTTATCTTTGTCATCTCGGTACTTTTTAGTTGCGCCTCGGACGCTCCTGAGTAGTGGAAAATATATTAATGGACTGATTCAGATATCTCGGACAGCTTCAAACTCTCCTTGCCCTTACTCGCCTACACCAATCCCTTCTCCTTGCATCGTGAGGTAGCAAGGATCGACTTCATCGTGCTGTATCGTGCGAGGCTAGATGAGGAGTTGCAGGATTGCGACTTGGATGAGGGTCTCCGGAGACGCTCTCTGAGGTCGTTCGAGGTGGGGCTATGGTAAGCTGGGCGATCCGTCTCGGCCCATCTGGCTCAGATATATCCCGATTCAACTTCTCGTTCCTATCCACACAAATTTGTCATCTGACACACTGGTTATGCGAGCAGGCGCCCAGTCTCTCTCGTCCACTCGTGTTGTCGGTCTAAATGAGGCATAGGGCAGACCCTTCTGAGACTGGACTATTATCTGAGCTGGAAAATGGGATCAGCGATGTTTCCAATTCTTCCATGTCTTCGTCCCTAACCCCTGAGTGGAGCAAAAGAGTGGAGCTGGAGCGAAACTCGGACCACCATCAGATGAGCCCGGGCAGCATCGTAGGCTGATTGACGTCAAACATGAAGGGAGTGGCATCTGCGTCACGGACTCCAGAAAAGTTGAGTGACGAGAAGCGCTCTTGGCCAACAGTACCCTGTAGTAGGGTGAATGGTAAGGGCAGAGAAAGGAGACAGCAAGGGACGGGCAAGGATTCGGAGAGTCGTAGACGGTTCTGAATTAGAGAGATGAGGTAGCGTTTTGGAGATGAAGCTATGAAGACTGACGGAGGCCCACGTTTGACAGTGGGTGAGAATTACAGCATTCGGGTTTAGCATGAGTGTTGCCGTCAGGTTCGTACTGCCGAAGGCGCAAGAAGGAGCACGCCAAGTATGATTAGACCATAGAGGGAGAGTTAAGTTGTTAACTACTACAAAAGGACTAATGCAATGTCTCCACACCACAACCGCGGCAGCGGCGGCTGGAGCGGCTCGAAACGGCATAAGTACCGAACGCCGGCCGCCAAAGTACTGTACATATCAGGTTACCCCCAACGGTGAGTTCCGGTTTGAGCTGAACTTTGTCCTAACGCTGTGGAAATCTGCGTCCGAGTGACTTTTGGGTTCTGCCTGAGCTCTTTTCACAGATCGTAAGGCTCTCACTACGGCTCGGACTGCAGCAAGCAGCTGCAGTGGGTGAAATTCAGGGGGTCAGGCTGGAGCTCGACCTCTCTGGTGACTGCAGGGGTGAACAGCAACGCTGCAGCCGGACTCCACGGGACATCGGATCGGTCTATTTCGGATCATGTTTTCATTAATCGTCAAGTTGTGCTGATTGTTGGTTATTGACAGAATGATATTTGGCCCGCCACAGCGGTTTGTATCATATGCAAGCCTGTCCACGGTACATGTCAACCTGAACAGCCCCCAGGCAAGCCACAACTATCACATGATGCCACATTCGTTGTATGATTATTTCAGCTGGGGGAGTTCGAATTCATTCTTGACATATCACTCTTAATTGCTAAAGACATAGCTTGTACTAGGGTTCCTTATGCAGAAATCTCTCACGTTATTTTATGTCCCTGGCTATGTGATACTCGCACCTGTCTAGTGGAACAATGTTCTACACCAACCTTGGCTCGGCCCCGCTCCTTGAAACAATAGTCACTTGTCATGCAGCATCCTTAAATATCACAGTGCTACCATCATGATATGATTGTCAGGCCGCAAAACGTTGCCCTTTCAGCATTTCCCGATTGTCTCTCCCTGCCAGTGCGTATTTTGTGAGGGTACTTTTTTCCGCCATGGGTTTGCTCCAATTGCTCGATACCATCGCCAACATCAATCCAAGTCAAGGCGCAATTACAACAGCTACCTCTATTCGTGTTGCATCTATGTCCATCGCCGCTTATGAGTATGTTGCCAATTGCATCTCGCTATCTATCATAGTAGCTCATTTTCTGCCAGCTATCTCCTTACCCTCCCGTTGGAATATCGGATATACAAATCCTCTGATAAACTTAGGTGAGAAGGGTGATACAAGTTCGCAAAGACAAGCATTTAACCGGCGCACGTCCGATAGCATTGGCCTGATATTGTTCATTCTGATTCGGCATGTCTCTCGACATTGTCGCTTGCGCACCTGCTCACAAGTTATGTAGGTATTGGAGCATGGCTACAATGGCCGTGAGCAATGTGGGGTTTTTCTACACCCATTTCACACCAAGTTCCTGTCGCAACTACTACCATGTCGCTCCTACATTCAATGGTTGGTGTCACTATGCGCTGCTTTTCCGCTCAGGGCTGAGTATTTTGACAGTGATCCTATTAATGGTGTCACAGACAATCCTCGGTGTTCGGTGAGTCCTGATCGTCTTGTTCCCCTACCCCGAGTCTGAATATTCGTCCCAGGACGTACAGCATTTCCCTACGCAATGTCTGGGTAGGCCGTACTGTTTTGTTGGCATATTTCGTTATTGTACCGGTCCGTTGTCACCGTTCCTGACAACAAACTCTTATGCTGATATATAAGGACAGATCCAATGGGTAGCTGTCTCAGTCTACCGACATTGTCAGTTAATTGCCTCTGCCATAGTATTGTTGTCTCGTTAACACTGTACAATACAGCCGTGCTGATAGGGGTAAGTGAAATGAGCTTATTATTGTGTAAGGGGGTTTATTGAAGGTTGTGTGGGTAGACTTCTGGTCATGGAGCGTACGTCTAGGTTTGGTTCCCTGTATCTAGCCTTCCTGACGAAAGCTTCCAGTTGTACAGCTGCAACTGTTCGTCCAGATTTTCCCATCTCCACTTGGACCTTGCACCTGGCAGCAATGTTGTATGACTGTCTAGTGTTGTCAATTGCGACGTACTACCTTTTCAGGATGAGGAATGTTGGGCTGTCGACGTGAGCAACGTCCCTTTAACTTTAAGCACATGGCCTTGACTCTGACTCTTTACAGCACCTCAAAGCTTATGAAAATGTAAGTCGTCCTTCTACCAGCAGTTGGCGGAAGACTCACCTGACCCAAGATTATTATATGATGGCTTGGCATATATCATCGCACTCATCGGTATGTCCCTTCCCTGGGCTAGTTTTCCCGAGCTTACTTCTTTCTTACAGCTGTGAACGTGATGAATATCTTCTTATATCGACGAAGCGCAAATTCCATTCAAACAGCTGGGTACTTTCATGCATTTTTCGAAATAATCAGTGCAAGGTTGACCGTGTGGTTTGTAGTGCATCGCTTAGTTATGCAGTCAACTGGATCATGTGTCAACGACTTCTCATTGACCCACGTAGTACGTACCCTACTTCTGCTGGGCCTCTTCTATTCATGCGGTGGAACGACTAGGGGCCAGGGAAGAAGAAGGCTCTCTCATCGTAATGACAATACCAACACGGTGTGTGATCCCGCGTGCTACAGAACATCGAATCGGGCGAGTTCGCCCATCAATCTTGCGAGACGAATTTGTCAAAACGCAGAACGACGTCGAGGAACGAGTGCAAGTTGAACGGTCCGTAGTCGTTGGCGTCAACGCCGGTGCCTGCAAGTCAACCACCTTCAGCTCAAATAGTTCGAACTCCGAATCCGCTTGAGGGTGGGTGCGGAACTCCAGCCTGAGGTGCCGCCTCCGCCGACAAACCTTTTCGCCTTTGCCCCGGGCCTAATTCTGTGCCTCATACCTTGTTTTGCGTCCCTTTCCTCAATAATGTCTTTATCTAGTGCGTGCCTTGTTTCTCTGAATTCTCATAACGATGGCTTATTAGTGCACGCGTCAGCTTATTCCTCATCTACTACACCTTTCTTTCAAGTCCCGAAAGTCTTCCCTTGTGTTAGTGTAGCTCGTGCGAGCCTTCTCCTATATACGTATCACTTCTGCTTCTTTCTACTTACCCCTTCGCCTGTAATTATTGGGTCTGTCTTTGTGGGATCGCCTTCAGGCCTCTGCTGGGCATCCCACTGCCACACGTAGCCACAACTTGAAGCCCTGATCTATTCAAAGAGTTATGAACGTACAACGTACGAGCTAGCCTCGCTAGACCCCATCCCTCCTAGGAGTTGTTGTGTGCCACTTGACTGAGAAAATCATTCAGGTTCTCACCTACTACGGCAGCCTACATTGTTCGTTCTTATTTTCTCTTCTACTACCTGCCTGTTTCCCCTTTCAGCCCATCCCACTAACTCACTTGCGCGCAACGCAGTGCGTACACCAGAAGGTTCGTGCACCTAGGTGTACACCCCATACTATTTTTCTCATCGCCTCCTGTTCGCATCTCCATTCCTTCGCAACCTACGGATCATATCACCGTCTTGTTTTATATTCAGGCTACTACTAGAATGCTTGTGTTAGCGTGAATGACTAGAGCCCCAAGCAGGGCGAAGATGGCCCCGCTTCGCCCTTTTAACCCAACCGTTCTTGTCGTCGTCGTTGCTGCCACCAACGGTCCAATCGCTGAGATAGCTCGGGATAGCCCCGCATAACTTATGATTAATCTCGGTGCTTTTACCGTCGTGGCCGCCCGAAAGCCACAAAGCTGGTGGAGCCTCATGTCACATCACTCACATCATGAGTGACACGTGTCACCGCCATCCCCATAGAAACGGGAAATAATCAAAACCAATGCAACGAGAGGCCCTGTGTCACAACGGCGATGTGTGGTATCAGGCTGTGCGGTTGCATGGAACCTGGAGAAGCGCCTGGGGGCCCACGCCGTGCACATACGGTGATGGATACTGTTTCTGCGGCATCTGTAATCGTTCACTTCGTCGGGTCGGCATTCCTGCCAGTGGAGCCGAGACCCAGCGGAGATGACCTCGTGCCACATCGATGACAGATTGCTCTCGATCATGTTGCTTTTTGTCATTACTATCGTAGGCTGCCTCGAGCTGAGTATGCTTCTGAACTTGTCATAGCCATCGTCGTCAGCACTGCCTGTCCCAAATTGAGGCAGTGTGGGGACAGGCGCACCCCAGATTACTGATTCTTACCATCGCATCGTGCTTTCCACCAGCAAGTCCAGGTGGGGCAGAGTGTATTCCATGCCGACTTGGTGACGTGTGCCGAGTTGATCAATGACTGTCCCAGAGCGAGGGAGACGTCACCAATTGGACTCAGTCAGGCAAGTAACAGGGTGGAGCAGGGCGATGTGGATATATCCACGAGCTTTGGCGGCAATGACCGTATGCTTCTTGTCCGAGTCGAGACAGGTCTCATGCGAGCTGGCAGCGAAGCCTAATGAGAGTCGAATGTTGTCATCATCAATTCCGCTGGCTGCACGGAAAGGTAGTGAGTCTAGTCTCTCTCGCCCACAGTAGCAGCATCGCTCGAGGGCCATTCTTACAACGTCGAGTTAATTATTAAGCGTGGCGCGGACGTTGACAAACAGAACAAGGAGTAAAAAACGGCTCTACACCTTGCACTCTATGATGGTCAACTTGAGGTTGCGTGTTTGCTGGTCAAATGCGGACCGGCTGCCGATTTGAAAGATGACTGTGGTTGGACGCCACTCAGGCTGCACATAGTAGCGCGATCTGGCATCTTGACATCGTCAAATTCCCACTGGCACTCGAATCGGGTGCGAGTGCAAATATACGGAATGTCAAGGAGAAGACACCACTAGACCTAGCTCGTGGAAATGGGAAACGTGGAGTCACAAGCTTCCTAGCCGAGCGTATGGGATTAGGAAATGTGGATTCTTTGATGGGCACGGGCATGGCCATGCCGGACGCTGCACCACAAAATACCCCTCCGGAGGTTTTGGAGTTGACACCCAGCCGCGAGGAAAGGGCAGATTCCCCTGACAGTGGGAAGACATCGTTGTATGCCGCATCGCGACAACACAATCTTGACATCGTACGGTCATTATTCAGTTGTGGCGCAGATGTCAACGACCTGTTTGAATCACCGGACCGTGTTGGGTGTAGCGCAGATGAAAGGAAGGGTTGACGATGTCGAGTTGTTGATCGACCTGGCGCGGATGTGAATTGCCAGGACAAGGCCGGATGGACACCGTTGCACAAGGCATTACGACGCGGACATCTTGACGTCGCGCCACTGTTACTTGATCAAGATGCTGATATGGACGCGAAGGAAAAGGATCATTGGACTCCATTGCATCTTGCTTCAAGTAATGGTCACCTTGGGGTGTCAAGCTGCTACTTGAAGGTGGTGCAAATGTTCAAGTACAGAACAACAATCACTGGCCGGACCCCGTTGCAGGAGGCACTTGTAAGTGGTGAAAGGGAAAGTATTCGATTATTGTCTGAACGTGCAGTACCACATTGAGGGGCGATGTATGGTGTTCGAGGAGGTTATGGTTGTACGGACTTAAATACCAAATACGCATTTTCTCACTTATTGGTACAACTTGACTTATCACCGCGTACTAAGTCACTCCCCATTTTTCTAATCCCAGAATAACATTTGTTTTCTGCGCGAGATACTGCAGCCTGAGTAGTCTCCGTCCAAGCAACGTCCTTGCCAGCCCCAAGGGGCAAAGGAGGTTTCCTCACAGTCACACGGAATAAATCTCTCACACAAATCAACCGAATGAACTACAACATGAAAAAAAACTTGGATTCGTCCATTACCACGACAAATGTGGAAGCCAACACTAGCTTCCCGGATCAGGAAAGTTTGCCACAACGGGGATCTAGCTAAACTATGTAGGCAACGCGTATCTAAAGAATGTGAGGCGTTGGTACTCCTATGGAAAAGTTTCTATAGTCAACAACCGCCGAAGGATCGAATGAGGACATTTACCATCACAGAACTCCACCTACGACGGGAAGAGCATCCAAAGTATCAGCAAGGCTTTGTTCGAGAATATCGATAGCACCACCATCTGCTTTACGTTGATCAAGCCTGTTCACCGGTATCGATACAATTGAAACATACCATCGAGGCCGCCCTGCGGAGCAGCAAGTGCGAGAATCGCAAAAGAAAGAGCAAAGATGGTTTTCGCAAACAGCATTGTCGCTTATAGGAAAGTTAAGGTGGTAGAAGGGGATAGAACACTCAAGCAAAGGCGATGTTGGTCAGAAAACCAGGAAAATTACGCCTATTTATACTGCAGATGACATGGGTCCATGTGGACTGATTTCAATTGCTGAAGAGATATCCGGAGCATTGAGCATGTTGTTCTCTTGATATGGCTTGGTAGACATGCTCGGGTTCCATAGATGATGCTTCATGGTGAACTAGTCTAGCTTCCATGATTCACTAGTCTCAACACGAGTCGCTTCAGAACACTACTCGTCCATCACTCACACACTCTCACATGTAAGGTCTGCACAAGCTCTAGTCAAGGGAGATGAATGTGGGGACTGTTCGGGAACTGAATCAGGTTCTTATTATCGATCCTCAATTCTGAACCAAGCGTCCTCTCCCGAGCGGCTGGTAGCGGCACTATTGATTCAAATATTACAGCGTGATGGATAACTCAAACACGTACCAAAAACCTATGAATGGTCAAGGAGATCGGTAAGATACTAGCAGTGAATCTGACGTCTTCCATGAATGCAGCAGCGAGGGATTGTCCTGTCAGGTTAAAAATGTTGCATTACCTGTAACCTACATACAGTAGTCTACCAGCTAGCATCGGTTCCGGTCGGGTTCTGGTCAGGCTCGGTGGCGGCTCCTACTTTATTCCACGGTAAGCAACGTGGTCAGTAGATACGGTCAGTAGTAGTGGTCAGATACAGTACTACAGTTGCACTCGCCAGTCACACCACAGTCACGTATTACTAAGACCTATATTCCAACTCCGCTGGCTTCCCAGGCTTGACACGAGATGCGTTGCGTGCCATGGAGATTGGCGCTCGGAGGACGCTCAACAAGGGGTTCTATCACCATGTTCCAGACTAACTGGCATCGTCAAGGTTGATTTGTCCATAATTGTGCAATTCATGTCAAGGAGTTTCTGACATCAGATCAGCTTACCAATGCAGCAGAGAACCTTTCCTTCTTTCATATACTGTACATCCTCTGGCGGCACATACGATTTTTGCACAAGCTTGCCTCAGCGCTCTACTTTGACTAGATGATAAAGTGGACAAAGACAGAATGAAGGACTTTCCACTCTCCATCTATGCTGCTCGGCATTGGGCCGATCATGGCCGGTTCGAGAATGTGATGCCAAGCATCGAAGATTTTATGGAGCGCTTTGATGCTGACAAGCCGCAGTTCGCAACTTGAACTTGGGTGTTGATACATGACATGGATCGGCCTTGGGATTGGGTCGAACAGATGTTGAGCTGGTGCCCAAAACTGCCAGAAACATCCCGTTATATTATGCGACGCTGTGTGGATTCCGTGGCCTTGTGGAACGCCTGAGTGTCAGGTATCCTCGGCACTTGGCCATCTGGATGTCGTTCAGCTGTTACTCAAGAATGGCGCGACTGTGAACGCCTACAACAAAGAAGGCTGGACACTGTTGGTGTCAGCTTCGGAATGGGGACGTCTCGATATGGTAAAGAATTACTTGGCTATGGTGCAACTGTCCACGCGAACCCTAGACTGGAGAAGCAGCCTTGCATGTGGCATCCCGCGGCGGGCAACTCAAAGTTGCATACTTTTTGATAAAGGTGGCGTGCATGTGAACTGTCGCAAGAACGATGACTCGACTCCCTGCCACATAGCATCACAGTACGGGCATCCGGACGTCGTCTCTTTGTTAATCGAGCATGGCGCCGATGTCAACGTGAAGAATGCGAATCTCTGCACCCTGTTGGCTGTGGCGACTGAGAACGGAAAACTTGATGTTTCTCGCTTCCTCATCGAGCACGGCGCAGATGTGAATTCCGTAGATGACAAGGGCTCGAGCTCATTTCACATTGCATCACGATGGGGACATCTCGATGACGTCCGGCTATTACTTAACCACGGCGCAAATGTAAACTCACAGAGAGCTGACCTGTGGACACCACTACTAGTGTACATCTTGCATCGCTCGAGGGCTATTCTGACGTCGTCGAGTTAATTATCCAGCGTGGCACAGACGTTGACAAACAGAACAAGGAGAAAAACCGGCTCTACACCTTGCATCCTATGGTCAACTCGAGGTTGCGTGTCTGCTAGTCAAATGCGGATCAGTTACCGATTTGAAAGATGACTGTGGTTGGACGCCACTGCACATAGCAGCGCGATCTGGGCATCTTGACATCGTCAAATTCCTACTCGAATATGGTGGGGATGCCAATATTCGGAACGTCAAGGAGGAGTGGAAATGGGAAACGTGAAGTCACAAAGCTTCCTAGCCGAGCTCATGGGATTAGGAAATGTGGGTTCTTTGATGGGCACGGGCCTGGCCATGCCAGACGCTGCACCACAAAATACCCCTTCGGAGGTTTTGGAATCGACGCCCAGCCGCAAGGAAAGCGCAGATTCCCTTGATAGTGGGAAGACATCGTTGTATATTGCATCGCAAAAAGGCAATCTTACAGCCATTACTCAATTGTGGCGCAGATATCAACGAACAGTTTGAAATATCACCGGACCGCGTTAGATGGGGCTTCGAGGAAAGGGAGACTTAATGTTGTCAAGTTGTTGATCGAGCATAGCGCAGATGTGCAATTGTTCAAGTACAGAACAACACAGGCCGGACCCCGTTTCAGGAAGCACTTGTAAGTGGTGGAAGGGAAATTATTCGATTATTGTCTGAATGTGCCGCACCACATTGAGGGGCGGTGTATGGTGTTCGAAGAGGTTATGGTTGTACGGGCTTACATATGAAATACGCATTTTCTCACTTATTGGTACGACTTGACTTATCATTGCGTAATTCACTCCCCATTTTTCTAGTCCCAGAATAACATTTGTTTTCTGCGCGAGATACTGCAGCCTGAGTAGTCTCCGTCCAAGCAACGTCCTTGCCAGCACTGAGAGACAAAGGAGGTTTCCTCCCAGTTACAGGGGATAAATCTCTCACAAAGCAATCGGAAGATCTACAACATGGAAAACTTGGACTCGTCTATTAACACGACAAATGTGGAAGCCAACACTAGCTTCCTGGACCAAGAAAGTTTGCCGTGATTGGTGATCCAGCTATCCTACATAGGCGACGGGTATCTAAAGAATGTGCGGCGTTGCTACTCCTATGGAAAAGTTTCTAGAGTCAACAACCGCCGACTCGGAAGGATCGAATGAGGACATTTACCATCACAGAATTGGACCTACGACCGGAAGGGCATCCAAAGTGTCAGCAAGGCCTTGTTCGAGAATATCGATAGGACCCTCTGCTTTACGTTGATCAAGCCAATTCACCGGCATCGATACGATTGAAACATACCACTTGGGTCGCCCTGCGGAGCAGCAAGTGCGAGAATCGCAAAAGAAAGAGCAAAGATGGTTTTCGCAAACAGCATTGTCGCTTATAGGAAAGTTAAGGTGGTAGAAGGGGATAGAACACTCAAGCAAAGGCGATGTTGGTCAGAAAACCAGGGAAATCATGCCTATTTATATTGCAGAATAACATGGGTCCATGTGGACTGATTCCAATTGCTGCGAAGATGTCCGGAGCATTGAGCATGTTGTTCTCTTGATATGGCTTGGTAGACATATTCGAGTTCCATAGATGATGCCTCATGGTGAACTAGTCTAGCTTCCATGATCCACTAGTCTCAACACGAGTCGCTTCAGAACACTACAGTTGTCCATCACTCACACACTCTCACATGTGAGGTCTGCACAAGCTCTAGTCAAGGGAGAGGAATATGTGGGGACTGTTCGGGAACTGAATCAGGTTCTTATTATCGATCCTCAATTCTGAACCAAGCGTCCTCTCCCGAGCGGCTGGTAGCGGCACTATTGATTCAAATATTACAGCGTGATGGATAACTCAAACACGTACCAAAAACCTATGAATGGTCAAGGAGATCGGTGAGATACTAGCGGTGAATCTGACGTCTTCCATGAATGCAGCAGCGAGGGATTGTCCTGTCAGGTTAAAAATGTTGCATTACCTGTAACCTACATACTGTAGTCTACCAGCTAGCATCGGTTCTGGTCGGGTTCTGGTCAGGCTCGGTGGCGGCTCCTACTTTTTCCCACCGCTTACCGTGGTCAGATCGGTAACTAGCGGTAGTCTGTCTCGCTTAGCATAAAAAAAAGACATGGGTTATTCCGTGGTATACAGTAACTTTGAACTTACCAATGGCTGTCACTGCATTCTACTATTACTTGACCAGAGTTTAAACGTTTTTCAAAGATCCGTTCATAACTCAAGCAATACTGCACCTTTTTGTATGAGCTCAGTGTGAAAGTGGTGCAATATTGTCTCAAAAATCTTAAGAAGAGAAAATTATAGAGAACGAATGAGGGTGAAGAGTGTTATTAATGAATCTTTGAAGGGGTCTCGAATCGGAAGAGACTTTAAAAATGTGTCACGCTTGTGTCACTGTGGCCGAGTTGAAGTCCCGCTCGGCATTCCTATTTTGGAAATGGCATGAAAGCGAGGCATGGTCTTTAAAAACTCATAGGTGCTGAAGTCCCTCAAGCTGCCTCAGAGGAAAATCGTTGTCAATGAGTGTGTGGGCATTCTCAGTTGAAGGTGGAGGTGGTAAATCCCTTCCGAGACTTGAATACAACCCCTCAAACCTTGGATCTGTCTTCAAATCTGGTTGCTCTACAAGTCATTTCATTATCACATCAATGTGTTGGTCCTTTGTGGTCTTACTTGTAAGGAAATACAAAGGAGGATGACAATGTCCTCAAGATCTATTTTTCGTTTGGGTTTGAGGCTCCCGCGGTAACAAACAGTGGAGTGACACATCAAGCGGTGCCGGCGTGTCTCATTATCTCTTGGTGGAGTTTCAAAGCGTCGTCACGCTGTTTCATCAAGAAAGGTGATCTATGCCATCCCATTCTCTCCACACTCGCCTTCATGCTAATCGGGTGCTTCTGTAATGAAATTGTGTATATGTTCTTCAGTCCCTGATAATTTGAAGGCACCAGCCTGCATCAATGGCTCAGGATCTTAGATTTTGTGCACTTTTAAGGAGCATTCACTAAACCTGTTTCTCACGTTTTCCTGCTTCAACAACTCTTTTCTTTATATTTCAAGGATCTAGAAACATGTAATAGTAGTGATACCATTCACAGATACAATCCTGAGCTGTTTTGAGGAATGTAGAAGGAATAAGATGCAAAATAAAGCCAAAAATGAGACTTTTAAACTCTGGTTGCCCTGTTAAACTCTGGTCAAGTAATAGTAATGATTTTTTCCACATGCTCTGATACATTCATGTGAAAAAAAAAAGGCGCACTATTGAGCGTCATTGAGATACCAGGTGAATGGACCAGGGGCTGAGAATTGGGACTCACGAATTGGTGCACGTCGGTGCAGCTTTCCAACGATGAGGGGAAGATACTAACCATGCAGTGGTGGAACCAGGTATATCAGGGATGTGAGTAGCGTGGCTTTGATTGGTGAGCGAAGTAGGCCTTGTGCCTGTCGACAGTGTAAATCAACGAATTGGTCCACGATTGAAATGCTGGCGCTTAATTTCAGTTTGTCGCTCATCCGCTGCCCTCCAGTCTCATTGGTCCCACAATAAAAGATAAACTGTATCTGGCTGTACTTTCTGTACCACAAAAAGGCATGCTGAGACAAGGGAGTATGAGCCAGTTGCTGGATACTAATTAGGACAGTCTGGCACCGCCGGACGTCCGAGTCCAACTCCCAGAGCCTTCAAGCTTCAAGCTTCACGCACCATGGCGCGATTCATATGCTCACGACATATACTCAATTGTAGGATCGTTTACTACCAAGCAAAGAAACTACTAGTAACCAGGGCGCAGTTCGATCACTCTGTTCTGGCGCTCCATATAGACACGGTATTTCGCTACAGTTCTTAGGCAAGACACCCCCGTCCAGCTTGCCTGTGGCCTCCTCTGCATATCTGTGAACAA
>QFDX01000761.1:0-21759 GCA_003315875.1 Lactifluus piperatus | reverse complement strand
AGTTAGAATCGTGCCAGGTCGCATGTAATTATCGAGTCTGGGATACAGTATGCTTGTGGGCTACCTTGGCAGGATTCAACACGCGTTAACGCGCACGTCTATCTTTTGCATTTTGGCAGTCCACTTACCTGTTTTCGATCGGCAGCCGGCGAACAAGATATGTGTCAGATAGGCTCACGCAAGCACAAGGCCCGTCAATGCAAAAGCGTAGTATTGCATGCGGGGAAATCGCGATCAAGGACCGCAGCCTGACGCTCGTTTTCTAGAATCTTGACAACTACACATGGTTGCTTTCGACGGGCAGGGTTCAGTGGAGCAACTGGTACTCTGGTACATCCCGCTCCGCTTTCAGCATCCTAACTTAGGCGGCCTTTAATCTATTTGTGTTCCATTCTTATCTCGTTGCAAGCAACTTTTGCTCTTTCCCGAATGCATCATCGCCGCTTTACGTCAGGCAGGTATTGAGCCTTATGGATAAACTACAAAAGTCCCGAGAATGCTTTGGTTGGCGTCTGCTTTTCTGAGTTCTCTCCGATGTATCATACGGTGCGGCATGATCTGGTCGACTTGTGTGGTATGAGAAAAGCGTTGCCCGAGCTGGGCGGCAAACCGTCCTCAAAAGGAGTTATGCGGTTCACACACAATATATATTTCCCAACAATATGGCATCCCCACGGACATTCGTTTACTTGGCCGGGGGTGCCAATCATCAACCGATCCCATTTGGAAGTTTCCGCCGCGGGTTGTGGTGGTTTTATTGCCGTGCCTCGTTTGTTGAGCGCTTGGTGTTACGAGACAGCCGTAAACGCGGCAATCTTGGCGTTGGCGCATATGGATCAGGGCGGTCATCTCAGGTCCGATAGAAACAAAGGCGTGGTGTTTTCTTTCAAAAATCCCGTCTCTCCTCCCCAACCCATCACTTCTTTCTTTCCGTAACTTGATCCCTGATTACCTTAATCGCGGCGGTCTCTCCTCGTAAACGATGAATCACTCCCAGGAGTACGAGTTGAAGATCGGTGGTGTGTCCCATTTTTTTTTTCCTTCCTGTGTCAGCGCGGATTGAAATGTCCTGGTAAGCCGATTTTCTCAAAGTGCTGCACACTTGTGCGGGGCTGTACATGTGAGTTTTCCTTGTACAATCGGGAGGTATGCATTGGGCTCACACCTAGGATAGGTGGGAATATGTTACAACTCTTGACTTCGAGTGGGAAGTGTACAGAGGAAAGCGGTCATGGCGATGGTCATTTATCGTGTATGTCCTCGCAAGGGCATTTGCCCTTGCTTCCATCATCATCAGCCTTGTGGGATTCAACATCACCTTTGAATTCAATTGTAATGTACATAATCTGATCGTGTGCCGTTAACGTTACCCGCGTACTCACGCTTTTTCCCTCACACTGTACAGGCCTGGTTCCGTGCCGTCTTAGTATGATTTATTCATATCCCTTCCATTATACACGACATCGAAGCTGATCATCGCAATTCCCAGGCCACAGGCTGGGCTGCGGTAGATGCTTCCACGTTTCTTCTTTTGCTCCGAGGGTAAGCTGTTGATCGTCTCTGCTATATACATGAGATCCTCATTATCGAACAGAGTTGCAATATGGGGACGAGACCGTAGGATCGTGGCAATTACTGCGTTCTTCTGGGTGGTCAATTTGGCTGGGACGTTCTATGGTAGGTGTTTCATAGCGGTTCGTTTTCATTGTTCAATCTCATGGCCTCTTGGTTTCCAGTCTTGACAAAGGTTGTCATTTCATATATTTCTATATATTTGACCCGCCCCATTAACGATAAAGGTTACTTAGGGCTATGCTCAATGGAACCCGGCTATAGGCACCTGTAGCGTCACCAGGACTGACGAGTTTAAATGGGGCATTGTAGTCAACTTCATTCAGAACTTTGTTTTGTTGGGAATTATGATCCTCGGCGTGCTTCATAAGCGGAATGCGACGCATCTGTGGAACATGTTGTATTTTCAAGGCTTGTTCTGGATACTTACCGCTATGATGACGGAGTTGCCGAGTGTGGTATGTCGTCCTCGTTCTCAACGCTGCATAGTTGGCCAGACTGACTCATTCTGCTCCATCATCAAGGTGTTGCCTTTCAAGGACATCAACGGTCAGAGAATTTGTATGCGTTTGGAGTGCCATTAACTGTAGTCGAATTCTGTCAACAGACCCTTGGAATTTGGTTAGTGGGTTTAAGTGTATTTGTCTGTTGCTTGCTAAATGCGTTTCCAATTAGATGTTCCAATACCCCCATCGTACGTCCATGTCACACTCATTGGCTCAACTAACCTCACGTTTTTCTCGCTTCCTTCACAGTTACCCTCATGTAAGTTTATCTTATTTACCTATTTCTCGGAATTCTCAAGGATATGGGTACAGGGTTATCGCGTCTTCCCGGGCCTATCGAGATATTTTCCAGTATATCACAAGGTAAGGTTCTTAGATTTCGTTTTGTCGCAGCTGCAGAGATGTCATCTGGCAATAGTGATCAGGACGCGCTTCGTTCACGCCGTGGGCGTAAGCCCCCGCGAATGCGTGCACCACCACGACATGGACATGACGTGCAGGTCACAGTAACCAAGACAGTCGAGTTTGACGTAGACCTTCGTCTTGATGGGGTCGTCGCAATGCCAGCGAAATTGGGAGACGAAGAGCGTGGGTTTGAGCCATCCGGACTTACAAAAGAGGAGCAACGTATGCGGTCACTGGAGCTTCAATTAAAGCACGATTTAGAGATCTAAGGTGTGCCGCGAAACAGTTTCTTATACGTTGTATACCAAGGCTAATTACCTTGACTCAGAAACTGGGATCCAGCTGTACCGATGCTATACTTGTAACATATTAACGCTGTTGCCACCTAGATATTTGTGGGCCGACAATGACGTTTTGCATAACTCGCAATCTGATAATCGGGAATTATCGTTCAACGTCTCAATAACCTATCTTTCATCTTACCTATTATAGCGTATCATCATGTCGTCATGAGAGGGCGGGGTATCACGGCGTAGTATGGTGACCTTGCCATCAGGAACAGGTAACTGTTTTCTAAGTTTCCTTGATTCACACAGGTAGAAGCCCTGTAATCAGCGTTTCCAGGTCTGAAAGGGTTGAACAATTCTCTGCGTTGTTTATTATGTTGATGTTCAGTGGAAATAGCCGCTAGCAACTGATCGAGTTGATCGATACATTACAGTATGTATATGACACATTCTGTTGTTGCGGGACCTTGGGAACACTAAATGATATATACGGTCAGTCGTTTCTGATGCCTCACCTGTATTCGGATCATTGAGTTTGATGGGCCAAACTGGAAGGGCCCCTTTTGATGCATACATTCCGCCATCAGTGCCACCGAAGTAAAATAATTTATTACAGTATTAGCGTGAATTAAAATTATTGTTGTCCATCGTAGGAAAGAGTGATTATTTTGAAGATTACCACGCATTGGCTACTGTACATTGGTACAGTAATTGTCATTGGCCATGATTACGTGGACGCAACCTTCAAAAGCTGTGAACAGCTACGATGGAGAGCGGAAATAAGCCATGTATGAGCACGTAACTTTCAAGTTCGATGTGATCGTGGCCTAATACTATACAGTATTCGAGACGAACATGGAGGGTGTCCCTGCGCAGTGATGCGATGGAAACCAACCGTATAAAGCAACAGAGCTTTGCCAGTCATCCGTATGCCGGCGGCCCGGCGCAGCTCTCCTTTGGAGGATACGGTTGTAACTTATGACTCGCGGCGTCCCCCATCGCCTTGAATGTGGTGTGTACGGTATGCACCACCAACCTGAAGCAGGACTGTCTCCTTTCTGCATCACATTGCGACATCGGGTTCCAACGACAACGGGTATTTAAAGTGCCTGAAGGAACATAGGGTGCGAGTTCATCGCGCTTTGTGATACAACGCTGATCACAGGTGCCACGCGCACATCACTGCCGTTCAACCACCACCTCCCCACGCTTTACGGTGACCATTGACGTTGATGCTACGTGTCTAGCGGCGTTCTGCGACATGATTCCCCATCCTCCCTCTGCCATTGAGTAACCACAAATGACGGTGCGGCAGGTGACTAACATGGTGCAGCTCTCTCACCGTGCCCAATCGTCGGTACGACTGGCGGCCCATGACGATGACTTGGATGCGGATTACTGTCCTGACACGGGGCACCAACACGAGCTTTAGGACAGGCAGGTGGAAATTACGACAAAGGCCACAAAATGGATCAAGAATATTGGGAGCGATATCTGGCTATTGAACAGTTGGCGACCGCAAATGGCAGGAATAAGAGCTCGAAGGGCACGCGTTATCACGACGGTGCGGGGCCATTCCCCCTTGCCTTTGTTTCGGGTCTTCACTTGAACATAAATAATGAGCTATTACCTCTACTAGTAGTCAGAATACAAACAACGTGTGACCGGCTAGTTTATCGACCTCGTAGCGGCCAAGTGAATGGGTCCTGCCAGTGCATGCACACATAGTATCATTATTTCGAGTTGATTAGCCCTTTCGATCGATGTACTGTATTTCATAGCACCTGCGTTCAATACTAATATCATTGCTATACTACGAAGAGTATGTTGAGTATTGTACGAATGCAGTTCAACGATATCGATACGAGGAAGTGACAGTAACAAGCAGAAAAAACGATCTTTCGAACGATAGACAACCGAAAAATGGAGCAGCATACAAATAGACAATACAAAGAACTGGGGAGTGAGGAATACAGAGAACTTATCGACCAGGTCCATTGTCCATTCCAACTACCACTCTGTCTTCAATGGCCTTTCCAAGCGATGGATAGCGACAGGGTGGCCGGAGTGCTGACGTGCAGTGATGAAGCGCTCGATGTCTTGACGCTCAGGTCCAGATGGCTCATGCTCCTCTAGGTAAAGACTATGGAGTGCAGGTAAGACTTCTGTGGCCGATTCCACAGTGAAATCTTGAAATGCCGATATAATAAGGGACTGGAAGTGGCGGGAAATACGCAGGGTGTGAACAGCGATGAACGACTGGAAGAGTTCCAGCCATTGTATGTTGTCCATGTCGACATCTTTCAAAGGCAAAATTGGATTAGGGGAGGGCTCGAGAAAGTCAATGATGTCGAGTTCCTCGATGGTGGGAAGGAGGGACGAGAACTGGTCGCACATCTGTGCAATAAACGACACTTGCCAATCTAATTCTTCGCATCGATTACTCAGATTGAACCGTTGACTGACACTGTCCACCCCTTGAAGTGAAAGTTTGAACTCGACGCTAGAAATATGAAAGACCAGCTTGGCATAGGCTGATGAGCCGGGCATCCCTGCGTGAGAGATGAACCGGGGGAGGTGTCCGAGGTTGAAGATGAGCTGATTAAAGAATGTTATGGACACATAATGGAATCGAAGAGCATCAACGTCAATTAGGGTGATGAGGACTTCAAGGTATTCGCTAACACCTTGGAAACCGAGGGAGGTGAGAGAGGGAAGGAGAGCGCGTGTCTGTGGAGGTGGACGTCGATTACTTTGAGGGCGAGAAGCCGGGGATGCAAATCTAATGGCAAGAATTTGCAGGCTAGTCAAGTTGGAGAGAGCTGCAGCGATCGACTCGGGTGAAAAGTAACCAGTATGTGGTATCCGAAAAAGGCGGAGGAAAACAAGATTATTGGTAGTCAAAAGAAGTTTAGGTAATCCCGGAAATGGAATGTTCGCCAACCAGAGTTCTTGAAGGCGCGGGGCGGATCCACCTAAGAACGTATCAGGAAGTGCCGGTATTGGTTGATACGACAAAAGATTGAGATGCGTCAGTGCAGAGAATGATTCCTGCATCTGCATCACTGTGGAAAATCGCTCCAGTGCTGAGCCTGTACCTCTGATGAAAATCCGGCGTATGCGGTCACGGTGCTCGAGCGCAGCAATGACGTTATCCACATCGCTGATTCCATCGAGTGAGTCAACCGATATTAGGATAGGCAAGGGCGGCGAGTTGTGCAACATCTCCCTCACAAGTGTTCTTTTTGTGCAGACAAGGTGCAGATTGAGATGGATTGGTGATGCAAGTACGAGATTCCTCCATCTTTGACATATTTGCACCAGCACATACCACTCGGGCCACTTGGGCCAACTATACACCAAATTGCCTGCGCTCAAATGATCCGGTATGTAGAAATAGAAGATAATTAGGAGGACATCATCTGGGAGCGCTCCAATTGTGAGACGGCGCAGGCCACGCAAGGAAGTGATCGTTGTGGGCACTATGGCATCCTTCCTTTTGGATGCTTGATTCCTTCTGGTAACCTTCGACACCACTCTCTCCATTGCAGATCCTATAACCTGGGATCGGAGAGGTGCAAGAGGCTGATGGATGATGGAGGGCGATCCTCAGGCTAATAGTATTGCTTGATTAGGAGCGTCTTCGAGTGGGCTGATTAGAAATGAGTCAGTAGAAACCAGATGCTTCAACGGGAGCCACTGAGGGCTCTCTACGTACTTATCAGAGTTTGTCGAACAGTAGCAGTGACAATTTCACAACGGACGATGGGAGTTGGGGGTGCGTTAATCCCTAACCTTGAGCGCTGAAAGGCCTGAAAAGCTGTACCCGTGGCGCTGTACGTGACACATTGCGAGCGCCGAATTCATTTCACACGTTCTCCAAATTGCCTTCGTTATTCAATTGATGAACGCAAGGTGGGGCGATAGTAGTATACGAGTTCCTAGGGCTATACGGCGAACAAAATACTCAACAAACAGCAGAGAAAGAACAGAAAGAGAATCAATAACAATGCAATGTCAATGCACATGTCATGTCGCTAGGTACGACCCCACTCGGAAGCCATCCCCAACTATATCATCCGCTTCAGTGGCCGTCAAGAAAGCGCTGCGACTCGGATGTTTCCCCCGCCCAATGGACCTCCTTCACTTTCAGCAATGGCGCTAGCATGTACCTCTGTCGCACGTACACCCTGGCTGGTAGTTCCAAGCCCGCTCTGTGTGACAGCTGCTGCCACGGCACCCGCGGTACTCGTACCGTTCGAGTGCCTAGCAAGTTCAGCGCGTACACCCTCAGGAGTACGCTTCAGGCCGATACGTTCGTCAACCAACGCCATTCTCGCAGCTTCCAGCGTCCGCCGTTCCTCCTCTAGAATGTCCTCCAACTCTTCAAACTGCGGCATCTTCAGCTCGAGTTTCGTCAGCGTCAGCTTGATCACCGCAGAGAGCGTCGAGCGGATTTGTGTCTCTTCTGCGTCCGCAAGTGGAGAAGCGGCTTTGGTCGACGAGGTAAGCGCCAGCTTTGCGGCTCGTACCACCTTCGAGTGGGGGACGCCCGGAGTAGACTTGGTGGTTGGTCCATCGACAGACATGATGGACTGAGCTTGT
This sequence comes from Lactifluus piperatus, assembly GCA_003315875.1. Classification (NCBI taxonomy): domain Eukaryota; kingdom Fungi; phylum Basidiomycota; class Agaricomycetes; order Russulales; family Russulaceae; genus Lactifluus; species Lactifluus piperatus. The sequence goes on along the minus strand of QFDX01000761.1, from coordinate 14,384 downwards.
TGCGTTGGCCGGGTAAGCGAAAACATCCACGAGAACCGGAGAGTCGGCGCTGATGACGCATGCGGAGGAGCACGACGATGCTACCTAGCGCGAAGAGGACGAGTTATGAAGAAATGACTATGCTGACTATTAAGACTGTGCGCAACGACTTGCGTGCTGTCCTTGAAGAGGCGTCGATTGTGGTCGCTTTAGCACTCGATGACGATGCGGAGATTTGGGAACCTGGTAGACAGGGCGCGAAATTGAATTGATGGATTCTCATCGCTTGGTCGATACGGAAAGGTTAAGGGCGTATTGACCACAGGGGAAGAAATCCGTGTAGAAGAACAAGGTAGATCGACCTTGCTCGCCAGAGGCGCCGGGGGTCTGACTGACGGATGGAAGTAGGGCAAAGGTAGATGGCGAGCTGGAGGCCCGCGATTCACCAGCGTAATGGGGCGTTGTCCAGGTACATGTGGCTGAACGCCCCGACCTGGGTACCTAGAAAGGAACCGAGATTGACCATGGCTTTTCTCCTGCTGGTACAGAACCAGTTCAAAAGGGAAGGGCAGCTCACCAGTGAATGAGAACGCCACACTTGCGGGGGCAGACGGATGGCTAATACCTTTGCTGCGTTTGACTGCCAATTCCCGACAAACGTCACAGAGGACGAATTGAAGCTGGACACCGTCTGTGAAAGAGCGTAGGAGCCAGTGCTGGCCATGAATGTGGAAAAAGAACGAACGGTGCCCTGCACCAATACAGGAGGCAAAAAAGGGTGCAAAGGAAAGCAAGGGCTGTGTATAGATATGATGGAAGTGAACGAGAGTAGTGCGACCCTTTTGACAACTCATCTCATGAATCTGTCCATCGAGGGCGGGTAACGAACGCCAGGCCTTACGATGGACACGCCTGGGGCGGGCGGGAACGGGAACAATATTTGCGATCAAGAATCTTCGAGTGCTAGACCTGCCCCTGCGCGCCTTAAGGGACAGATTGGACCTGACAACTCAATGCAAGATGGTTGTTGCACCGGATTTTGGGAGGTAAGATAATGAAATGATAACATAACATGGGGAACCTCTTGTTGAAGCAATAGCCGCAAGGAGACCGTGCGAACAACGCACGTCACGGGTGGACACAATGTTCAGTATCCGGACACGTGCTACGGATATCTCTACCCGATGCCGCACAGCTCTCCTTTGGGAATTGGGATACGGTTGTAACTTATGACTCGCGGCGTCCCCCATTGCGTTGAATATGGTGTGTGTGGTATGCATCACCAACCTAAAGCAGGGCTGTCTCCTTTCTGCATCACATTGCGACATCGGGTTCCAACGACGACGGGTATTTAAAGTGCCTGAAGGAACATAGGGTGCGAGTTCATCGCGCTCCGTGATACAACGCTGATCGCAGGTGCCACGCGAACATCACTGCCGTTCAACCACCACCTCACCACGCTTTACGGTGGCCATTGACGTTGATGCTACGTGTCTAGCGGCGTTCTGCGACATAATTCCCCACCCTCCCTCTGCCATTGAGTAACCACAAACGACGGTGCGGCAAGTGACTATCGTGGTGCAGCTCTCTCACCGTGCCCAATCGTCGGCACGACTGGCGGCCCATGGCGATGACTTGAACGTGGAGTACTGTCCTGACACGGGGCACCAACACGAGCTTAAGGACAGGCGGGTGGAAACTACGACAAAGGCCACAAAATGGATCAAGAATATTGGGAGCGATATCTGGCTATTGAACAGTTGGCGACCGCAAATGGCAAGAATAAGAGCTCGAAGGGCACGCGTTATCACGACGGTGCGGGGCCATTCCCCCTTGCCTTTGTTTCGGGTCTTCACTTGAACATAAATAATGAGCTATTACCTCTACTAGTAGTCAGAATACAAACAACGTGTGACCGGCTAGTTTATCGACCTCGTAGCGGCCAAGTGAAAGGGTCCTGCCAGTGCATGCACACATAGTATCATTATTTCGAGTTGATTACCATTTCGATCGATGTACTGTATTTCATAGCACCTGCGTTCAATACTAATATCATTGCTATACTACGAAGAGTATGTTGAGTATTGTACGAATGCAGTTCAACGATATCGATACGAGGAAGTGACAGTAACAAGCAGAAAAAACGATCTTTCGAACGATAGACAACCGAAAAATGGAGCAGCATACAAATAGACAATACAAAGAACTGGGGAGTGAGGAATACAGAGCACTTATCGACCAGGTCCACTGTCCATTCCAACTATCACCATATCTCCGATGGGCTTTCCAAGCGGTGGATAGCGACAGGGTGGCCGGAATACTGACGTGCAGTGATGAAGCGCTCGATGTCTTGACGCTCAGGTCCAGATGGCTCATGCTCCTCTAGGTAAAGACTATGCAGTGCAGGTAAGACTTCTGTGGCCGATTCCACAGGGAGATCTTGAAACGCCAACATGATAAGGAACTGGAAGTGACGGGAAATACGCAGGGTGTGAACAGCAATGAACGACTGGAAGAGTTCCAGCCATTGTATGTTGTCCATGTCGACATGATTAGGGGAGGGCTCGAGATTGTCAATGATGTCGAGTTGCTTGATGGTGGGAAAGAGGGACGAGAACTGGTCGCACATCTGTGCAATAAACGACACTTGCCAATCTAATTCTTCGCATCGATTTCCCAGATCGAAGTATCGATTGACACTGTCCACCCCTTGAAGTGAAAGATTGAACTCGACGCTAGAAATATGAAAGACCAGCTTGGCATAGCCTGATGAGCCGAGCATCCCTGTGTGAGAGATGAACCAGGGGAGGTGTCCGAGGTTGAAGATAAGCTGATTGAAGAACATTATGGACACATCTCGGAATCGAAGAGCATCAACGTCAATTAAGCTGATGAGGCCTTCAAGGTATTCGCTAACACCTTGGAACGTGAGGGAGGTGAGAGAGGGAAGGAGAGCGCGTGTCTGTGGAGATGGACGTCGAGTACTTTGAGGGCGAGAAGCTGGGGATGCAAATTCAATAGCAAGGTGTTGCAACCTAGTCAAGTTGGAGAGAGCTGAGACGATCGTCTCGGGTGAAAAGTAACCAGTATGTGGTATCGATTCAAGGCAGAGATGAACAAGATTATTGGTAGTCAAAAGAAGTTTAGGTAATCCCGGAAATGGAATGTTATCCAACCAGAGGGATCGAAGGTGCGGGGCGGATCCACCTAAGAACGTATCAGGAAGTGCCGGTGTTGGTTGATTCGACACAAGTTCGAGATACGTCAGTGCAGGGAGTGATTCCTGCATCACTGTGGCAAGTAGCTCCAGTGCCAGTGCTGAGACTATAGATCCGATGTAAATCCGGTGTACGCGGTCACTGTGCTCGAGCGCAGCAATGAGATTATCCGCATCGCTGATTCCATTGAGTGGGCCCATCGATATTAGGATAGGCAAGGGCGGCGAGTTGTGCAACATCTCCCTCACAGGAGTTCCGTCTGTGCACATAAGGTGCAGATTGAGATGGATTGGTGATGCAAGTACGAGATTCCGCCATCTTTGACATATTTGCACCAGCACATACCACTCGGGCCGATCGGGCCAATCCCACCAGTAACTGTCTGTGTTCAAATGATCCGGTATGTAGAAATAGAAGATAATTAGGAGGACATCATCTGGGAGCGCTCCAATTGTGAGACGGCGCAGGCCACGCAAGGAAGTGATCGTTGTGGGCACTGTGGCATCCTTCCTTTTGCATGCCCTTCTGGTAACCTTCGACACCACTCTCTCCATTGCAGATCCTATAACCTGGGATCGGAGAGGTGCAAGAGGCTGAAGGATGATGGAGGGCGATCCTCAGGCTAATAGTATTGCTTGATTAGGAGCGTCTTCGAGTGGGCTGATTAGAAATGAGTCAGTAGAAACCAGATGCTTCAACGGGAGCCACTGAGGGCTCTCTACGTACTTATCAGAGTTTGTCGAACAGTAGCAGTGACAATTTCACAACGGACGATGGGAGTTGGGGGTGCGTTAATCCCTAACCCTGAGCCCTGAGCGCTGCCTGAGCCCTGAAAGGCCTGAAAAGCTGTACCCGTGGCGCTGTACGTGACACACTGCGAGCGCGGAATTCATTTCACACGTTCTCCAAATTGCCTTCGTTATTCAATTGATAATCGACGTGAGCAAGGTGGGGCGATAGTAGTATACGAGTTCCTAGGGCTATACGGCGAACAAAATACTCAACAAACAGCAGAGAAAGAACGGAAAGAGAATCAACAACAATGCAATGTTAATGCACATGTCATATCGCTAGTAGGTACGACCCCACTCGGAAGCCATCACCAACTATATCATCCGCTTCAGTGGCCGTCAAGAAAGCGCTGCGACTCGGATGTTTCCCCCGCCCAATGGACCTCCTTCGCTTTCAGCAATGGCGCTAGTATGTACCTCTGTCGCACGTACACCCTGGCTGGTAGTTCCAAGCCCGCTCTGTGTGACAGCTGCTGCCACGGCACCCGCGGTACTCGTACCATTCGAGTGCCTAGCAAGCTCAGCGTGTACACCCTCAAGAGTACGCTTCAGGCCGATACGCTCATCAACCAACGCCATTCTCGCAGCTTCCAGCATCCGCCGTTCCTCCTCTAGAATGTTTTTTTCCCTCCAACTCTTCAAACTACGGCATCTTCAGCTCGAGTTTCGTTAGCGTCAGCTTGATCACCGCAGAGAGCGTCGAGCGGATTTGTGTCTCTTCTGCGTCCGCAAGTGGAGAAGCGGCTTTGGTCGACGAGCTAAGCGCCAGCTTTGCGGCTCGCACCACCTTCGAGTGGGGGACGCCCGGAGTAGACTTAGTGGTTGGTCCATCGACATGATGGACCGAGCTTGTTGCGTTGGCCGGGTAAGCGAAAGCATCCACGAGAACCGGAGAGTCGGCGCTGATGACGCACGCGGAGGAGCACGACGATGCTACCTAGCGCGAAGAGGACGAGTAATGAAGAAATGACTATGCTGACTATTAAGACTGTGCGCAACGACTTGCGTGCTGTCCTTGAAGAGGCGTCGATTGTGGTCGCTGTAGCACTCGATGACGATGCGGAGATTTGGGACCCTGGTAGACAGGGCGCGAAATTGAATTGCTGGATTCTCATCGCTTGGTCGGTTGATACGGAAAGGTTAAGCGTATATTGATCACAGGGGAGGGGATCCGTGTAGAAGAACAAGGTGGAATCGACCTTGCTCGCCAGCGGCGCCGGGGGTCTGATTGACGGACAGAGTTAGGGCAAAGGTAGATGACGAGCTGGAGAGGCCCGCTATTGACCCGCGTAATGGGGCGCTGTCGAAGTACATGTGGCCGAACGCCCCGACCTGGGTACCTAGAAAGGAACCGAGTTGACCATGGCTCGTCTCCTGCAGTACAGCACGAGTTCAAAAGAGAAGGGTAGGCCCACCGGTGAATGAGAACGCACGTAAAGTCTGGCGTTCCTTATCACAAAAAGGAAATATTGTATCGGATATGGACTTCAAGCTTCAGATCTGCACAGCTTCAGGTAGCGTGGTTGCTTTGTCGAGTCCCCGATGCGATGACTATCACGCAGTGGCAACGATCAGAAACCAGAAACCCGAAAGCTCCTCGGATTTATAAGCACGGTTTGAGTTAATTAATTACGTTAATTGCTCAAGGCACACACCCACTGGAAGCTACAGTACAAGATAATATGACGTATGTGTACACCCTACGGGTACTCTCCCACTGGCAATCAGCATGCCGTGAATGCAGAAATACAGCGCTCTCTTCCACTCCACCTAGGTGGTCCTTTCGGTCAAGTTACATTATCTGTTCCCATCAATGGTGGTGAACAGATAATCAATATAATCAACGTGATCCATGTCATCAGTCGCCATCCATGCCAACCGAACGATACATGCCTCACAGCGCTGGCTGATAATGCACTGTATCGGAACCCAAGAGTGAACTGCGGGAATCTCGGACTCTCGGAGTTGTTTGAAATTTCAACGTTTCAACGTTTACTTCAACCATCATGACCGCGAGGCCCATACTCGTCCTCATACATCGGAGGATGACTTGTGACTTGATTGACTTATTCCTCAGCCACGTGACGGACGATGGCCGCCCGGTGGCGCTCTTTTCCATGGTCTCGGTTTGTTCATGATAACCACATACAGTTCACCTTCCTTTTTCCCTATGGGATCCACGGATCAAGGATGATCTCCATTTCACAATAGCATTTCTGGACATATATAGATTTCAACAAGACATTCCTGAGCAACGATGTTAAGGTTAAGCTGTACACCAGTCCCAGTCCGGTACGTATCCATAGGGGGGAGAAAAGGGTGAGGGACTAGAATCAACTTACTATCTCCTCTTCAACACCAACGGCACACGGAGAGGACTACGAGAGAAATCCGTGAGATGTCAACGCCAACATAGACATTACTCTACTTACGTCACTGTCAGGCATTGTTGGAAGGCCGTTACACGAGCATACCGCTCTTCAAATGTCTCACCGGCGAACCTCGCTTCCTCTTTGACTTCGATTTTATATCTCGATACAAGCATACTCACGATCACTACGCCTTCGGTTTCGAAGAATCTGGAAAACTATGTCAGCACGCGGCCTCAGTTACCGAAGGAAGTCGCACCGTTTCCCCAGACAAGCCCGGGCGCCTAAAAGGGTCTTGAGAGACGATTGCGTTACTAGGACGGATGTGACATACCTAGACTAAACGGCACGAAGGCGTCCTTGGGCCAGTCTCCGAGAAACCTTTCTGGCTTGAACACCTCAGGGTCCTTCCAGTATTGCGCTGTCAGACTTTCGTAAGAACAGGCCTGCGAGATGTAAGGCTGCAAAACATACGATTATAGTGTAGGCCAGGCACGTGCAGAGTGATTTCTGTCCCCGCCGGGACAGGGAAAGTCGTCTTTGTGCCATCAGGATTGTTCATCGTCAAGATCGTATCTTCTGCAGCTTGTTTTGGTATGTTGGGCACCTTGGGACCATAAGTAGGACCGGCTCTAAATCGCTGCACATTAGGTTAAACATACCGGAGGGCTGTGTATGCCAGCGCGTAGTTAGGCCCCCGAAATACGTACTCGATTCGAACGAGCACTCACAACATCCTCAGAGTCTCATAGCAAACGCTACTCGTCATGAGAACCTTCACTCAAAAGATGGACAGTCTGATGGACCTACGCCAAAGAGTGCGTGAACCGATTCATATCTTCGTACGTCTACAACGGATTAATTCTTTGACAAGTGTGAGGTTCCGGTCCAGCTTACAGGCATTCTGTTTAGGCTAGACATTACGCCCTTGATATCTTGATACAAGCGCTCTTGCTCATCCGGGTATAGAGCTAGGAGAGCGAACGTGAAGCACAACGCATGGGCTGTTGTCTGTAGTACATCATTTTAAGGCACAGTACACTTAGGAGACGACCCTACCTCGTGTCCCGCGAGAAGAAAGACGAACATGTTTCCTAGATCACAGATAAGGACACTTTGAATTGGATACGGTGCAACAGTAAGAATTTACCGATAAACTGTTCGTCACTGATCGCTACACCACTGTCCGGCTCTTCCTGTGCGGCATCCAGAAGGCCGCTAAACACATCATAACGTTCTTCCTTTGCGTCGCTCGTATTCCTGCGATCGTTCACCATGTCCTGCATGTATTGCTGCTTGATGCGTCAGCAACGGAGTGTCACAGATACACAATCGAGTTGGTTAAATCAGCGTACCTTCAACTCGCAAAAGGCCAGGTGGACCTTTCTTGTGAGCGCCGTTGTGTCCTTAGCCCAGTCTGGGACAACAAATTTCATAACCACATGAGTACACAAAATGTGAAGGGCATCCTTGAATGGCATCTGGTGGCCAGGAGCAATATCACCGTCGTTGATCCATGAGATCCGACGCCCAAACCCTAGAATACGTCGACATGAGACTGAAAGACTTGAGTATGGGGTATAGTGTACCTGCGACGCCGATTATAAAGAGTGCAATCTGTAGATGTGTTGGAACAAGTGTAAAGTTGATATAGGGACATTAAATAACCAACTGGAAGAGTAATGTCCAGACAATGAACTTGTCGCCCCAGACGTTGTCAAACAGATCTAACATAACTTTCGTCGTCTCATTCCAAACTAATTTGTTGTTTCTCTGGTGACCATGTCAAGAACGAGGTGACGGATTAACCGCAATGCATACATCTGAGAAGGCTGGTGCGGCTATTCTTCGGTACATCTTCCATTCTTCACCTTCCGTAGCCACAATGTTTGGTCCAAAAAGAGTTAGCGTTTCATATAACTCCAGGGGCTTTGGAAATCGGGCGCGAAACGTGGTAACCTCCTGTGAACCGCGGTCATAAACGTCTAACTCTAGGCGAGGCGTACACCCTAACTTACCTTGATAACCCCTGCATCAGCGAGGAGTATGTTGCACTTCGGATGAGGAAGTAGGGTAATCTACCAGCCGAATGCCTTGGAATCACATTTCTCCGCAGATCAGGTACAGTAAACGTTTTACCTGGGTGATAACATCCTGTCCAGCAGCGGCAAAATCTGCTTGGGAGTGAGACCTGGCCAACGTTCTCACCCATTGACGAGGTGGACCTACCTCGATGTTTCCGATCAAGCCACCCCTTCTTTCCCGGGTTCAGGTAAGGAATCCTTGGAAGGGTATGCAACATCAACTGTCCCAGAGCAGAGGAGTGGTGGACAAGAAAGCGGGGGCCAGGGAAATTGCTGCCAGAGTATAATCATTCGCTGTATCGTTCCGCGTCCAGAGCAGGACATACCCAACATTGCGAGCAATCCTTCGAAGTTCCAATAGTCGTTGGATGAATATTACGCCCAGTAGAGAAAGGATGGCGAATAGGATAGAGTGCATGGCCAGATGATCATATGAAGGAGTGAACAGGGGGGAGAAGTCAGAGACGAAGATTAGGGATTCGCAGTGTTGTCATGCCCATCGTCAAGCGCCCTGACCGGTCTGACCTCTGACCCTGACCTTGACTGACCTAGTCACGTGAAGCTGCGTGAAGTCCGCGAAATCATGTGATGGACCGAGCCGGTCAACTGGTCAAGCCGGTCAAGCTGGTCAAGGTCCGCACGCGTCAAAGATGGCCCAAGCATCGTGTAGTTGTACAACATCTTAATATAAAGGTTGCCATCAGAATTCACTGTAACATCAGTCCGTTCGTTTAATATGTCATAAGCTTCCATCTCTTTTTCCAAGTTCTCAATCCCTCCTCTCCAGAAAGAGTTCATTCCCTCCAAAGGCATGTCTTTGTCAGTTAGGTAATCAAAGAGGATTTCGAGAGGGATATGGTTCACTTCACGTGAGTAGCTTGAGGCGATAGAGTTGCGGAGTTTAACGTGAGATAGTAATTGCCAAGAGACCACTTGGGCCCTGCACAGCGACGGCCGGAGGGAGCTCATCAATCTCATCTAAATCATCGCCTACATCCTTATCTGCATTAGCAGAAGCTGCACCCACAATAAGGCGCTCAGATAATTGAGCAAAATCATCGTCCTGATCACCAATGTCGAGATGATCAGCCACCAACTCTCAGCTATCATTGTTAGGTTCTTGTGCCCCAGCCTCAGAGGTAAAGATTCGTTTACCCCTCTTGTGGAGCAATCCGACTTCAAGATGCATGGGCTTGATATCCATTCCTAAGTTATGACTCGCTGTGTCCCCCATCGCCTTGAATTGTGGTGTGTACGGTATGCACCACCAACCTGAAGCAGTACTGTCTCCGTTCTGCATCACATTGCGACATCTGGTTCCAACGACGATGGGTATTTAAAGTGCCCGAAGGAGCATAGGGTGGGTGTCCATCGCGCTTGTGATACAACGCTGATCGCAGGGCGCCACGCGAACATCACTGCCGTTCAACCACCACCTCACCACGCTTCACGGTGGCCATTGACGTTGATGCTATGTGTTTAGCGGCGTTCTGCGACATAATTCCCCACCCTCCCTCTGCCATTGAGTAACCACAAACGACGGTGCGGCAGGTGACTAACGTGGTGCAGCTCTCCCACCATGCCCAATCGTCGGCACGACTGGTGGCCCATGGCGATGACTTGAACGTGGAGTACTGTCCTGACACGGGGCACCAACACGAGCTTTAGGACAGGCGGGTGGAAACTACGACAAAGGCCACAAAATGGATCAAGAATATTGGGAGCGATATCTGGCTATTGCACAGTTGGCGACCGCAAATTGCAGGAATAAGAGCTCGAAGAGCACGCGTTATTACGACGGTGCTGGGCCATTCCCCCTTGCCTTTGTTTCGGGTCTTCACTTGAACATAAATAATCTCTACTAGTAGTCAGAATACAAACAATGTGTGACCGGCTAGTTTATCGACCTCGTAGCGGCCAAGTGAAAGGGTCCTGCCAGTGCATGCACACATAGTATCATTATTTCGAGTTGATTACCCCTTTCGATCGATGTACTGTATTTCATAGCACCTGCGTTCAATACTAATATCATTGCTATACTACGAAGAGTATGTTGAGTATTGTACGAATGCAGTTCAACGATATCAATACGAGGAAGTGACAGTAACAAGGAGAAAAACGATATTTCGAAGGATAGACAACCGAAAAGTGGAGCAGCATACTAATAGACAATACCAAGAACTGGGGAGTGAGGAATACAGAGCACTTATCGACTAGGTCCACTGTCCATTCCAACTATAACCATATCTCCGATGGGCTTTCCAAGCGGTGGATAGCGACAGGGTGGCCGGAATACTGACGTGCAGTGATGAAGCGCTCGATGTCTTGACGCTCAGGTCCAGATGGCTCATGCTCCTTTAGGTAAAGACTATGCAGTGCAGGTAAGATTTCTGTGGCCAATTCCACAGGGAGATCTTGAAACGCCGACATGATAAGGGACTGGAATTTGCGGGAAATACGCAGGGTGTGAACAGCGATGAACGGCTGGAAGAGTTCCAGCCATTGTATGTTGTCCATGTCGACATCCTTCAAAGGCAAAATGGGATAAGAGAAGGGCCAGGGATGGTGAATGATGTCGAGTTGCTCGATGGTGGACAGGAGGAACGAGAACTGGTTACACATCTGTGCAATAAACGACACTTGCCAATCTAATTCTTTGCATCGATTTTCCAGATTGAACGATCGATTGACATTGTCCACCTCTTGAAGTGAAAGTTTGAACTCGACGCGAGAAGTTTGGAAAACTAGCTCGGCATAGCCTGATGAGCCGAGCATCCCTGCGTGAGAGATGAACCGGGGGAGGTGTCCGAGGTTGAAGATGAGCTGATTAAAGAATGTTATGGACACATCTCGGAATCGAAGAGGATCAACGTCAATTAGGCTGATGAGGTCTTCAAGGTATTCGCTAACACCTTTGAACTCGAGGGAGTTGAGAGAGGGAAGGAGAGCGCGTGTCTGTGGAGGTGGACGTCGATTACTTTGAGGAGGGCGAGAAGCCGGGGATGCAAATCCAATGAAAAGATATTCCAGTCTAGTCAAGTTGGAGAGAGCTGCGACGATCGTCTCGGGTGAAAGGTAACCAATATGTGGTATCGAAGAAAGGCCGAGTCGAACAAGATTATTGGTAGTCAAAAGAAGTTTAGGTAATCCCGGAAATGGAATGTTCGTCAACCAGAGGAATCGAAGATGCGGGGCGGATCCACCTAAGAGTGTATCAGGAAGTGCCGGTGTTGGTTGATCCGACTCAAGATCGAGATACGTCAGTGCAGGGAGTGATTCCTGTATCACTGTGGCAAGTAGCTCCAGTGCTGGGCCTATATATTCGATGTGAATCTGGTGTACGCGGCCACTGTGCTCGAGCGCAGCAATAAGATTATCCGCATCGCTGATTCCAGCGAGTGGGCCAAACGATATTAGGATAGGCAAGGGCGGCGAGTTGTGCAACATCTCCCTCACAGGAGTTCTTTCTGTGCAGAGAAGGTGAAGATTGAGATGGATTGGTGATGCAAGTACGAGATTCCGCCATCTTTGACATATTTGCACCAGCACATACCACTCGGGCCAATCGGGCCAATCCCACCAGAAACTGTCTGCGTTCAAATGATCCGGTATGTAGAAATAGAAGATAATTAGGAGGACATCATCTGGGAGCGCTCCAATGGTGAGACGATCCAGGCTACACAAGGAAGTGACCGTTGTGGGCACTATGGCATCCTTCCTTTTGCGTGCCTGATTCCTTCTGGCCTTCGACACCTTTTTCCGCATTGCAGATCCTATAAACTGGGATAGGAGAGGTGCAAGAGGCTGAAGGATGATGGAGGGCGATCCTCAGGCTAATAGTATTGCTTGATTAGGAGCGTCTTCGAGTGGGCTGATTAGAAATGAGTCAGAAACCAGATGCTTCAACGGGAGCCACTGAGGGCTCTCTACGTACTTATCAGAGTTTGTCGAACAGTAGCAGTGACAATTTCACAACGGACGATGGGAGTTGGGGGTGCGTTAATCCCTAACCCTGAGCCCTGAGCGCCTGAGCCCTGAAAGGCCTGAAAAGCTGTACCCGTGGCGCTGTACGTGACACATTGCGAACGCGGAATTCATTTCACACGTTCTCCAAATTGCCTTCGTTATTCAATTGATGAACGACGTGAGCAAGGTGGGGCAATAGTAGTATACGAGTTCCTAGGGCTATTCGGCGAACAAAATACTCAACAAACAGCAGAGAAAGAACGGAAAGAGAATCAATAACAATGCAATGTTAATGCACATGTCATGTCGCTAGGTACGACCCCACTCGGAAGCCATCGCCAACTATATCATCCGCTTCAGTGGCCGTCAAGATAGTGCTGCGATGCTCCCTCCGCCCAATGCACCTCCTTCGCTTTCAGTAATGGCGCTAGCATGTACCTGTCGCACGTAGACCCTGGCTAGTAGTTCCAAGCCCGCTCTGTGCGACAGCTGCTGCAACGGCACCCGCGGTACTCGTACCGTTCGAGTGCCTAGCAAGCTCAGCGCGTACACCCTCAAGAGTACGCTTCAGGCCAATACGCTCGTCAACCAACGCCATTCTCGCAGCTTCCAGCGTCCGCCGTTCCTGCTCTAGAATGTCCTCCAACTCTTCAAACTGCGACATCTTCAGCTCGAGTTTCGTCAGCATCAGCTTGATCACCGCAGCGAGCGTCGAGCGGATTTGTGTCTCTTCTACGTCGGCAAGTGCAGAAGCCGCTTTGGTCGACGAGCTAAGCGCCAACTTTGCGGCTCGCACCACCTCCGAGTGGGGGACGCCCGGAGTAGACTTGGTGGTTGGTCCATCGACATGATGGACCGAGCTTGTTGCGTTGGCCGGGTAAGCGAAAACATCCACGAGAACCGGAGAGTCGGCGCTGATGACGCACGCGGAGGAGCACGACGATGCTACCTAGCGCGAAGAGGACGAGTAATGAAGAAATGACTATGCTGACTATTAAGACTGTGTGCAACGACTTGCGTGCTGTCCTTGAAGAGGCGTCGATTGTGGTCGCTTTAGCACTCGATGACGATGCGGAGATTTGGGACCCTGGTAGACAGGGCGCGAAATTGAATTGCTGGATTCTCATCGCTTGGTCGGTTGATACGGAAAGGTTAAGCGTATATTGATCACAGGGGAGGGGATCCGTGTAGAAGAACAAGGTGGATCGACCTTGCTCGCCAGCGGCGCCGGGGGTCTGATTGACGGACAGAGGTAGGGCAAAGGTATATGACGAGCTGGAGAGGCCCGCTATTGACTCGCGTAATGGGGCGCTGTCGAAGTACATGTGGCCGAACGCCCCGACCTGGGTACCTAGAAAGCAACAGAGATTGACTTTAACCATCACCATTTCTCTTCCCAGTCCACCTAATCAAGTTCATTCATGTATTCAACGGTGTATGTCCGTACACTTCGATCTTGCTGCACAACAACTAGGTAGTTTTGACAGCCACTCTTCGCAGATGGGAGTTCCTCAAGTATCTTCGACTTTGAGTGGAAGGTTTTCACTAGCACTGTAGACGACTTATACGGTTCGGGTTGGTGTTTTCGGGAGATTGAGAAGATCTAAATGCATGACAGAAAATGCGACGTAGTCTAGTATACAGTAGAGTAATGGGTACAAATAAAGGCAAGTCAACGTCTGACAGGAATTATTAGACCTCTTGGCTCGCATCCTTCTTGCCAACCCTGGGGAGTGCTAAGTCACAACGATAGGGATTATACACGAAGAGACTTACTTCGATTTACTGGGTAGCAGTTCAGGGTTAATAAAGGGTACGACTCCTCCTTGACTTATTACAACATCGCCAAGAAGTTTGTTCAGCCTATGCGACCATATTTAGTACTGTCTCATCATACAAACCAGATAGTAAACCGACTCTTCGTCATTGCGAATGGCAAGCTGCAAGTGCCGTGGGACAATACGTTGCTTTTTGTTA
>QFDX01000759.1:0-36577 GCA_003315875.1 Lactifluus piperatus | reverse complement strand
ATTAACGGACTATCATGCGTGGATGTTGAAAAGTCTTAAAATGTGCGATGGAACTTCTCAACACCCACAGCTCGAAGAATTGCAAGTGAACCTACTCTCACAAACATGTACATGTGGAAATATACCTGAAACACTTTATCAAGAACAATAAGCTCCAAAGCCGGCAGATCCACAATCATCCACCACATGGTAAAACGCCACCTACATCGCTTGCGTGCATTGTGTTCCAGCTTATGATGTCGTACTGGTACTGGATTGGACAGTAGACAAACGCCAATAGCCTTTGCACTACGTAGGAGACGTCCTCAAGACCCCATCGTTGGTAACCAACTATAACATTCATGTTGGACGGGCGTTAGGCACTATAATAGATCACGGGCTTACTAGTCTGAGTTACTGCGTCTGAGTTACTGCATGCGACATGTTTCGTCTAATTCACTGTGAGATCCTCCAATTAAGTTCTGACCAATCAGGTTTTAGGATTTAGCCGACTGAGTTGTAAATCCCCCAATGTAAATGACCTCGGCTACACTCACGATGTGCAAAGCTCGAGTCGTCGGCCGGCACCCATTTGCTGATTAGAGGGGGTATATCATACTGCTGCATGTCCTCATGCTATGTAGCGGCATCGGCACCGGATCTCGGCTCTTGTTGCTTTGTACGTTTTGTGGATGTACCCGATTAGTTACGCATGGACATCAAAGCTAAAAATATGAAGAGACCTGGGTCCTGGACGTCTGGACCGCCGAACTGTCCGTGCTGCGGGCGGATAAATCGACTTAAGCGCGCTATTTATGACTTGACCTTACCCAAAAACGTGTCACTGCTCTTTTTGGTGAAGGCATTTCTTAGAAAGGCGGTCTTTGTCTTGCCACGATGATCGGTTTCGGAAAACGCATGTGCGACAACGGCCGCGTGGTGTACTGCTGCCAGAGTCCAAGCCGTGCAATTCTATACTTCTCAGACGCAATGCATGACTCATGTCCATCTGTCGCAACTAACTTATGGATATAGTTGAGACGGACTCCTACAACGTCCTGTTTTCTCTTTCAAACAAAGCCCCTGGTCATCGTTTTCCCTGAGCTAAAAACGGGTATGACTCTAGTCCATCATGCTTCGTATCACTACTAATGCGCTAATGTCTCACCTACGGAAATCGGTTTGATATTGAAGGGATACATAACTTTCGAAGCAGTGCTCGCACTTCTCAGCGTTTTTCCAAGGCAAAACCCACGCATTGCGAGGTCTTGCATCGCCGCATATTACTATCTCTCTTTTTGGCATGGTATTCCCATTCCCAAAACCAACCTTACTACCAAAACAACAGCAAATGATGGGTGAACAAAGAGTACTCACAGCCACTCGACCGTACCCACTACTGTAGCTTTGAGTCGCGGTGATACCCAGTACTTCACGTTGAACTGTCAGTCTATTACCGTCCCCTCTAACTAATACCTCGGTTATCCGGAGCACCGGGTCGTGTTCTTCGACCTGGTGGCAGTGAACACCTGCCCCTGCTAGTATTAAAGCGGGAAACTCTCTACTTCTTGGAACCATCAACCATCACCAGCCTCGTTTCCCAATCTCCCTATGCATACTTCCATCCTGCTGCTCCTCATCCCCATTTTCTTCATTTTCGGTGCAGCAAGGCCCTGCCCTGGTGAGATGTTAGCCAACTCGGCTGAAAGTTTGTATTCCCTATGGATTAGTGTGTCTCACATGTAGCTCACGTCCTCCGTTAGTTGTATGTGAACCTAACGGGTTCTTCCCCAGGGATGCCAATCCTATCGTCGTACATCGGAAGTCTGTCATCAGTGACTAGCAAGATACTAGGACCAGACACGCTGGTCATTGGCGGTATCAAATGGGTCGAGTGGTGGTTTGAAATTCTTATCTCCCTGGGAACACATTACCTACCCTACCCATATACTAGTATTGATGGGACATTGATTCTATATCAATAGTTTGAGTTTCTAGTCATGTATTTTTGATGAAAGCCCCTGTAATATATGGCTTTTTAGCGATTATACTCCAATGAGCTGATTTCGTTCCAGTCTTGAGAATGTAGAAGTTATGGGGTTTTAGATTTGAGGTGAGAATGGTGTGACGAGTACTATCTAAGTCCGGCGAGGAGGACTTAATCAATGCGCGCGCGAGATGGCTTGTAGCCTAGATAATCACGATCTAACTCAGTCTCCGCGCTGGCGCACGGAACTGAGGTGGTGGTATGCCTATAGCGCAGAATATAACACCAGGCCTTGGTGGCGATGGCGATGAAATCGGCTCCCCAAATCTAACAGAGAACCATTCAAGTTTCTTCTGACTGCGGGCCGCGCACAGTATCGGTGTCAAGCGGAAGTATCACAACTAGTACCAGCATTGAGTGGGTCCAGATCTCAGGACGAGCGCGATTATCCCTTCCACACGTCCGCGATGAGATGTCTTGTTTTGCGAACATGGGCTGAGGTGATGTTTTATTATCGAGGTTGGTGCACCGACAGTCATGTATCCAGCGCTGAAATGTGACGAAGAAACACGAGTCTACATTGTCTGCTGGTCTCCTGGACCCTCGTTGCTATCCGAGGCGCGTTGTTTGCGGTTTGCAGGTTGAAGAATGGCCGTTGCCACATCGATGCCGTGGGAATTCCGGGCCGTCGACATTACCGCTGTTTTCAGTTGCCCTTCGTTTCTGTCCTTCCGTCCTTCCATCCATGTTTCAGTTTACTTCCAAGCACCGGAGCCCTGCTCGCTTGTCCTTTCCTCCCCTCTCTTTGCTTGAACGGAACGCGCGGACCCAACCTACTCTTTTGATCCGCCGCTGCCAGTCTGCCGCTGCCCGTGTGCTCCGTATAAGTTAAACTTATACGTTTTGCCGCACATTGTAGCTGCCAGTGTTGAAGTAGGCCATTGACAAACCATAGGCAGCATCTGAGACAGCATCTGAGACACAAGTTGTTGGCTTCGTCAATGTCTAACCCTCCATGGCCCATGACTGGTTTGCATTACAAAACTCTCGAACTGCTGTTATTGTGGATGTGAGCGTCCTTCCCCGTCTCCCTTGCACGTGTGCTATTTTTGGCCCCGCTTTGCTGTGCAGCCTCATGATACGGGTGGTGTGAGGCCTGCACGATCAAACAAAGCGATCGGAATGTTCCACGCGACGTGCATGCCCCCGTAAGACCTCTGCTACCGCTTGATCACAAAATAGTGCTTTTAACACAGGAGCTGGGGGAAATCAGTTGGAAACACGCTAATTTGCCCGTCAACCTCGTGCCAAAGCACCCTTTTTGTGATTCGGTTAAGCTTTTATTCTTTCATTGGAATCCACGTGACCGTGGCGGTCTCCGGTGTCCTAGTGGGGGGCACATTTCGGCAAGGCCAACGGATGGCCCTGCAGGTTTGTGGCCTTGGACAGCCTCGGTACAGCAGGATAAAAGCTCGTGCAAGCTGTCACTGCTCTTCACTATCCGTTCCATATTTCTCTAATCGAGACATCAATCGTCTAAACCACCCACCCATCGTTCATCGTCATGCAGTCATTGACGAACCAAATTGTCACGCCCAACCAACCCCCTTTCATCAAGTTCTTGATCTCTTGCCTTCTTGTGAAGAACTTGGATCCCGTTGAGAAGATCCTGCATGAACATTTCCCGACAAGATCGCAAACACTTTCTAATTATTTGTCCCTTACATTGTCGCACTTCGAGCATCAATCCCCACCTCCACCACATGACGCTGCTTGTACTAGCTCACACAGGCTAGGGTTAAACCGTGAGTGTTTGTGATAATTTTTTTTTGGAATGATTGGGTTGACACATGTCATACCTAGTGTCGCCCGAGAAATTCAGAATAGCCAAGAGCTTTCTTTCTCAGCGTTATATAGCATCCGGCACGTTAGCGGACTTGCTTCGCCTCAAGCTAAGCCCGTATGTTGTTATGTACGCGGCAATGGACCTCGACGTACCCCTCCCCGACAATTTCGACAAATGGTTCTTGTGGCGCCATATTGAACAACTTCTCCAACTTCGGCGAACTGCGGATCTCGTCGACGACACAGACAGTTGCGAACTTCCCGTTTTGCTTCATGGCACCACTATTCCATTGGAATATAAGGTCAACGTTGCGGAAGACCCCGATGGCGTGCTCCAAGGACTCTACCACTTTCACTATCACGCCAAAACCTTTCACGCTTCCTCCTTCCCGGAATCGAAGCGTCCGCTTTCGGAGCTTCCGCCAATACAGTTAGCCATAGGCATTACCGACCGCGGCACGGCAGGCGAGGTATGCAGTTGGAATGGAGACAGGGTCCACCACGAATGGTTCGGATTGAGGCGTCAACCGTCCGATCCCGCTTTCGAGTCGTCACGAGAGGCCTATGCTGTTTTGGATGCAACGTGCTGCTGGGGACTTGCATGGCATGGCCGCACGGTATGCGTGAACCTGTCAAATCAGCGCCTGGTCTGGGCTTTGAACGACTTTATCGATGCGTCGGCGGAATTCCCGGTTGTCGAGATACTCCATTCCCTCGCTGTGCGCTGTGGATTCGAATTTATGGCAATTCACGCACCGCACCACCTCGCGGACGTGGACAGACATGCGCAGGGCCAGTATAACAAGTTTTCGGAAGGGAGTGGCCTCGTGCTGCCACTTATGGACGTGGTCCTGTCTGACCTGCCGTTCGCGAAGGGCAACTTGTATGACCTGGAAGATGTGGTTCTCTCCACCTACAGGGCCATCCTAGTCGCCCGTGGCGCTCGTGGGTACACCGAAGGGCTGTACAAACCGGGGTTGTTGTATTCGGAGATGCGCAGCAAACCAACATTTGTCATGATGGATGAAGATATCCACCCAGCGTGGCGCCCACAAGCCAGGAGACCAATCACGGAGCCCCCCATATCACATTTATCCCCACCCGACTGGCAACGGACTTTACGAAGGAGGGTCGAAGGGGAAGTGCCCGACCCATTGAACGGCACATCAGCAGAATACATGCCCACGACGGCTCTGTGTGGAAGTTTGGTTGCGACACGGGCTGAGGATCCGCCGTCAATGTCCGTTTACTACGTGCGGGGAACAAGGGAAGAAAGCATTGAAGCACAGAAGCGCCGAGCAAGAAAGATAGTACAAGCACGTGATAGTGTTGTGCGGTTGCGGGCAGCGGGAGATGAGGGAGATATTGGAATGATGGATATGTCAGGGATTGAACGATGGAGAAGCGAATAAGTAAGATAAGATAGAGTAACTAACTATTGATGGGGTCAAATAAGAGCAAACAAAAAGGGAAACGGATATCACATGAGAAATAGCGGGGTCTGGTCTGCAGCGAGTTAGTTGGACTGGTCTCGTTCAAATGTCCTTGCTCACACCCTCAGAGTCCCATGCCTTCCAATCCTTTCTCTCATCCATAGATTATGATTATTCCATCGTCGAATCTCTCGTCGCTTCTGCGGATTGGACAACCCTCTCCGATGATATTGGTGTCCCCGTACCCCATGCTGGCCCTGCCAAGGAGGCTCTCGCAAAGGCGACAAAGGACTTGATCACCCTCCCACAAGCTCACCCCACATCTTCCAGCTCTTGGGAACCCACAGAACTTAGAGATGTTACCTTCTTCAAGCCCTTACGCGTCCCTCATAACCCTGCTCTCGGATCTCACCCGTCCGTCCAGCCGGACATCCCCAAACAACGAAACGAATTCGATCATCTACAGCGAATAGTGAATAATGTCCACCACACTTCAATGCATTCTCACTCTACACCATCACGACTACACAGAACATCCGTCTCAGCATCTTTCTCCTCTTCCTCCCCAACCGACTTGCCTGGTCCATCCCACCCCATCCCATCGAAACGTTCGCATTCTGAAGAATCGGGCTCGAGCAGCACCTTACGCAAGCGGCACCGGCCATCTCCTTCTCGCACAGACACACCTACCCCCTCTAGTAGCAAGCCCTCACTTCTTTCTGCTTCTCAGAAGAAAGCAAATCACATACAGTCCGAACAGAAACGACGAGCTAACATTCGCCGTGGATATGAGGCTCTCTGCGAAACTATACCTGCGCTACGTGAGGCAATTCGGGCCGAAGAGGAGGCGAGTAGTGGCTTAGGCCCAGGAGGGAAGAAGCGCCGCGCACGGGGCCGGATCGGTGATGACGGAGAGAAGATTGACGGTCGTGCAGGTCCGCGTAGCGAGAATATTGTACTCGTGAAGAGTAAGTTCCTCGTCTCCCATGTGTTGCATCCCGTGTTCACCTAGTCGCAGCTGTGGAATATATCCAGGATTTATTAGCACAACGTCAACATTTCACTGAGCGACTGCAACGCGCGCGGGCTATGCTCCCTCTTGGGCATCCCGCTCTCAACCTAGCACGACCACCAGGGGAGTTGCCTCTGTGGGAGCGTGAGTGGACAGGTGGCCTGGCTGCCAAGGACGATGACGACGCAGGCGACGCCAGTGGCGACGACGACGAACCATAGGATCTTTCTACCTATAATGTGTGTTATGTATATCGTCTATTGTTAATCTTCATGGGACTTTCAAACTTGATCTCTACTGCCTCAGAACTCCATAGAAGTAATTCTATCGGAACATATTGTGTGCTCAGTGCGTCGGCGTTTCGCCAGTTGCAGCCTACTGCGGTTAAGGTCACCCCAACGACTTGAATCTGTTCACGCTGCTCCGAGCAAGCATGTGAAAGTACTCTCTCCGAAGACGCCTTTGCTGTAGCTCCGGTAGCCAGACCGTAGCGCTGCTGTGCCTTTGTGCAGTAAATCAGTTACGGCATCTCCCCTTTCGAGCCGATATGTACAGGTGACGCCTCCCCAAACTCTCACACATCGCTTCGAACCACGCCCACGCTCATATACGCCAGTCAGCTGATGTTGGAGGTAAGAAAAACCTATTATGCTCTCTTCTCTTGTGTGTCGTGGTGGTGGTGCAGGCAGGCCATCGTACAAATTACGAGTAGGCTTACCCACTACCTTGCCCGAACGGAGCTCCTAGGGATCCCACCTTGCTTCCCGAAGATTGTACCCACTTCACGAGGCACCAAAAAAAAAAAAATAAGAAGCGCCCTGATGCGCCATCCCCGGCGTTGGACCGGGCCTTGCCCTGAAGCAAGGGGCTCTGGGCTCTGATAAACCAGAGGCGCAGATGGCCGAGCCTCAATTTGGGGGGAAAGTGATCGTTTGAATAAATTGAGACACTTGGAATTCGTGGAAAGGGCTTCTCCGGATTGCACGTTCCGAGTATTTTGTTCTGGGCACTCATACTAGCCCTACGTAGTAGGGGGAGAGAGAGATCATTCATTGATGGTTCTGGCCACTGGCCATGGTAAGGCACAACTTGTCATGCATTGTCGCGCGATTTTGGAATTTGCTGTTATAGTAACGACTAATACAAACTACGACTGTGGCAGACTTTGCCCCGATGAGGGCTGCGCGGGCGTGTCCGAGTCGGTTGCGTACTTGGTCCGACATTTTTACGGCACACACGGCACGCACGGGTAACCGCAATCGATCGAATTTCACCCTTCCTCTACAGTAATGAATTAGTTTTTTTCTCGCTCAGCGCGCACAAATAAAGGGACTGGTATACTGTAGTCGATCCTAGCCTTTACTACCCCCTTTTGGAATTCGAATCTGTGACTATTTGTACTCCAAGGTGTGGAGCGCAACCGTGTGCGTGTGTGTGGTGTGCCTAGAGTGTGGTGTGCCTTTGATTATTCCGAGAACACCAGTTTTGGACGTGACACGGAATCCGCAACGGGGTACTACTGTACAGCCCCCCTAAAATCTTCACATGATATCTCTACTGTAGATGGTACAGCGTCAAAGACTGTGCTTCTTGAAGGCGGTACAGTAGGATCCGATACTAAGATGTATCCTTACAGTACCTTTCCAGCGAAACGCCTTTCCAGCGAAACGCAGTCCATTACAGTAACTGGCAGTGTAAGCAGGCGAGGCGCGCATCAAATAGGGAAAAAAAAGAGGCGTTTCCGATTGTATGGCGCACCCGTGGCACACACTTTCAAGTTTTTTTCATTTGTTAAGTTAGCACCACATGGGTGGGTGGAATACCCGTGCCTGATCGACATACGTTTCTGCCTCCCAACGCCTACAGTACTGTAGTGTGATCAGAATTTTTGGGCACGCGACAATTTAATTGAACGGCCATGGCCGTGCTTGTCTGGTGCCCCAAATAAATGTCATGTCATGTCTCAACCCTACCGTACTGTAGTAAGTTAGTAGTACCTGTAAACAACTTCTGATTTTTCTTGTTAGAATCCAACTCCCCCCCGGCGGGCCTCGAATTTCTGTTTCTGTTTTCGAAGAGGTACAACAAACTTTGAGCCGTCCGTTTGGAGCCTCCATTGGATTTCACATCATTTTTTTTCTGTGACGGGTCAGGTTTGCCTTTTGTCAGACGGCTGGCTATTCATTGGCAAAGGTGGAGAGCCACTGGCAGGCGAGGACCGGACCTTGCTCCGACTTCGCACTACTGTAGCATACGTGAGTGAGTGGACGGGTGCTCAAGCAGCTCAACCCACACCGAGGGGAAGCACTGTTAAGCGACAACAATCGCTCACCTTATTGCGCCACCACATAAAATCTATAGCAGGCGTGACTGGCGTTGACAACGTTGACACTTGACCCCTGTCAAATGGGTACGTTTAGGCTAAACCATCGGCGAAAATGGCCATCACGCAATGTGGCACATGCAAGCGTTACAGTAATACACTGATGTCATTTCATCAACCGTTCATAGCCCCCTGCCCTCTCTTCCGGCCTTACCCAATACACTCATTCAATATGCTGATCATTAATGAGCCGTGGCAACACTAACTTGCATGTCTTGTAGGGGGTACACAAACACACTTCATGTATAACATTTACTATCTGAGGTGAAGTACGCTACAGCCATCAGCTTAAAGACAGTAGAAACGTTATCATAGTCCACTAAGCAAATTATGACCAACGGTTGAAGTGGGATGCATTATCTAGACCTGCAGGAAATGCTGAACGTAGCGCATCAGGTGCTGATGAATCTGAAAAAAAGGATGACCATGGATCTGTTTGACGGTCCAGCAACCCTTTCCACGTTTCATATTCATCCCCAACTGGTTGGAGGAGATCTGGACCGATTCCAGAGCACCAGTAATCATATGATGTGAAGCAGGGTTGTCTCTTCTTGAAGTTCGATGGATCGGCGCCTTCTGATGGCGACGAGTACGTCATGGGCGTAACCTCGGACTTTGTCCCGTGGAGTGCAAACACCATACGGATGATGGGGACGGAGAAACATCCCCGAACACGTGATCTATCGAGTAGACCACAATTAAAGGGATCCATGTGTCGGAAGAGTTCGGCATCCGGTTGATTGAACCTGTTATTGACCTGGACAAGGATGAAGCCAACGTTCTTCCCGTCGAGGTAAGTGCTGCGAAAGAGATATGGAAAAACTGCATCAATGCCAGGTTGATGGTTACCACATAACATAGCCGCGCCTCGTGCTATGAATGCGGTAAGATATCGAACCGTGATAATATCTGGTTGTTGAGCTTTGATAAAGTGGTTGAAATGCATCCTCGCGCTATTAGTAACCTCTCCGAGAGTTAACTGATCGACTCCTGATGGACAAATCGACGGTTTAGCATCCCACAGTGGTTTGACTGATCTCTCAGAGAAAAGATGAGAGAACAGTTCGTTGACTGAGAAATGATGGCAAAACACGGGGTCTTGAGGCAGAGGTTTCTCCACCACTACCGCATCACGAGCCAATGTGAAGAAGGCAGCGACTAATAACTCCCCCCGATCTCCAGAGTTAGTGGAGAACCCGCTCAGGACATCCGAAAGGTTTTCAGCGAGGGTTGACTTCCGGTTACTCCTCATGACCCAAGAGGCAGCCTCCGAAAGGATAGGTTCGGAAGGGGTAATGCCTTTTATGGTTTCTATTCCCGCCCCAATCCCCACATAAATCAGCATATGGTTGGTTATATGGTCCGCGATTGTCTCATAAGGAGACAAATCGGGGTTCAAGACGGATGCCGCGCTGTTGATGTCTAGGGCCAAACGCTGCGAAAAAACGGCAATCCCCTTGGCCATTGTGTCAAGCAAGATATTGTGCGCCCCAAGTAGTTTTTCAACCGCGAGTTGGAGTAATCCATTGCGGACTTTGTCGTCACCATTGTCGTAAATTGAACCCCACCTGAAAGACATGAAGAAATACAGAGGACAAAATAGGGTACAACGTACAAGGGCCTTCCCATGTGTGATATGCAAGCCAAGGATGTGACATCTTCAAGTGTTTTGGTTTCGTCAATTTTGCGATCATGCATGAGTTGGTCAAAGCCAAGCTCGGTGAAAGCACGAGACGGAAGGAATGTGGATTCCGTAATGCGACTGGAAGGGTCATAACGATCCGGGGGCTTGGATTGCGAAAATTCGGCAGTCACGGTAGTGGAAAGGAAAAATGTGAATAGTAGTGACTCGTCGGCAAATTGATGAAGGGCTCGGCGGAGTGTGTAGTAATTAGACAGTCCACTAATCGAGTCCCATTCTGGCATCAATGAATGCGCTTCATCGAACATGATAAATACGTCTGGCATATTTGAACCTCCATCCAGAGGGGCCCCCTTGACGTATTTTCGAAGGTCATAAAGTGCATTCAGTAAAGAATGCCTGCTCAGCTCTCTGTTCCCGGCCTTTGAAAGAAATAAGGATGGAGATTGATGACGAGGATTCAACGTACCTCCTTGGCTTGATTGACAACTTCGTCGTAGAACTTCTTTCGGTTATCCCCCACACTGGCAAATGTTTGTCCCTCTGACATAAACTGCCTGAACAGCTCTATGCGATCCGTGGATTCGCCACCAAGATCCTTAATTTTCTTCTTGGTATGGGTGAGCAATGAGCAGAGGAAATGGCACGCCCGGTTATAGGACTTGATTTCCATATCCTTGTCATACTTGTTGTACAGTGTAAGGAAGTCGCGAACATTCACATCAGGGGGTGGAAAGCCTAGATGACAAGTATTACAGACCATCATGATAAAGAGAAAGAAAAAAAAAAGGTGAAACGAACCTTTGGTGTCCCTCTCATGACGCAGGTTTATGGGAATGAGAAGATAAGTTTTGGAGAGTTCGTCAAGGAGGCGGGACTTTCCAGTTCCTGATGACTGGGAAATCGAGCAGTATCGTGCGTAGTTGGGCGGTTGAGTCACCAAGTGGGCAACGTGATTTTTGAGCCCCTTTAGCTCATCATCACCAACGAAGTCCGAAGCCCAGCCAAGCTCAGCAGCTAAGTTACCAAAGTCACATTAGATATATCGCCATGTCTAGGTGCTGGAACTTGCCTTTCATTGAAGATTCATGTGGGACTTCTATAAATGGCCACCTCTGCGGACCTACACGCAACATGATTGTCGATCTTTCCATTGGTAAAGCACAGAAACAGGTCCTTACGCGAAGGATCGACAGATAGGTCAGTCCAAAATACATCTTGAGAAAAAACAGTCTATCGACTTGTTCATCTGAAGAGCAAGATGCATACCGTGAGTAATCAGATCTTTCCAGGCTTCAATAGTTTTATTCTTCACTGCCTTCTTCGCTAGCTTAACAGCATCTGATACGTCTCGATCCAAGTTCTTAGACCATACTTCTCCCGAGACAAAACCTTTAGGAACGCCGGTGCTGCTGTGTCTGAAGAAATTTAAAAGGCACCAATGAATGATACTTAGGCCTGGAAAATACGGGTCTTCGTAGAAGTCTTTCATCACATCCTGCGCGATGATTTTGAGCACTTCGGAGGAAAAAAACCGGGGTGTCGTGGCCGTAGGATCGCCACTCGTGCTTGCATCGCCTTCCGTCATTATAATGTCCTCCGATCCTACACCTTGCATTGGAATTGGAGTACAGTATCGACTTGAAATCGTTGATCGATAATGTGAGAGGGGCCGGGAAGAGGTGGCGGACTTTCAGACTGAACCTTTGCCTTCTTTGGACTGCTAGGAGACGAGGACTTTAAACGCTTCGTTTAATGCCAAATAGTATGATACGATACGATGGCAAGTCAAATGGAAATTGGTACTGTATTGTGGTGGTAGTACGCCCCTCAATGGCCTCAACTGTCATGTGACTGTTACGCTTACGTAGACATGTAAGGCCACACTCCTCCATCCGAGTCATACAGTTACTGCACCTTGTTTGACTAATGACCATGCATGCATTTTGTGGGCATCTTTGACCATGTGTCTCTGCTGCCGTAGTGCCCTCCACCACGGCAAAACCCCACTTCGCAATCTGGTGTGCACATGTCATCACAGTCAGTAAACCCCTTACGCCTCACGTAGGAAACGTTTGGTATAAGCTCAGTCACACGCCAGCATGGTAAGTTCGCTCCACAAGGACCGATTATGGCGACCCTTCTGGAGTATTATTCTTCATCATGATGTTCCTGACCAGGGCAGACAATTTCGACAAGGAACAGCTGGAAAGCTGGAAGGCAAATGCAGACGGCATCCTCGCTTTCGTATTGGCTAGTACATACTTATCCCAATGGAATATTTGAGCTCTGGTTGCACGCGGGTCTGTTTTCCGCAACAGCAGCGACGTTCAACATCTGGAAATTGCGACCGTTTCCGTTCTTGCATAAATATCGCCAGCCTCTCCAGAAGCAGAAGGATTTATATCAGTCACCTTGACCTCGCAGTGATAATCGCGGCGACCCGCCACTTCTGCCTGGGGTTAACGCTCTGTGGTTCTCGAGCCCAGTGACAAGCGTCATCTGCGCGCTCGCGATACTGTTACACCGGTATTTTGCCGAAGGGAAAAGGGGCCGGCAAGTCTCGCGTATCGACTGTAGCCGAGTTTTTACCTACTCTCCACCACATTTCCGCCTTCCTTTAGACCCCCTGGACTACAGCAGCGTGGTATTTCTCTGCGTGGGTACTTGGGAGCCATCAATCATTTGTTCACCGGATCCAGACGGACATCAAGGCGTTTTCCAACCGCAGCAAACGTTGCTTGAGGGCCCCATTGACCGAAACCTTGAAGATTCAACACGGCGACGGTCTTGGAGGATGGACGCTCGATACATTGGACGAAGGCCACGAATTAGATCAATTCATGGCGGGAATTCCAGGATTTTATAGTCAAGAGGCCTGACCACTTCCAAGGCGATCCTTGGCAGTTTGTCTGGTCTGAATGGGTTTCATGCGACGCTTACCGTGGAAGACGTTCGACCTTTTTGAACATGTCACCGATGGTAAGTATTTACGTTGGATGTACGACAAGGGCGAGCAGGGCTTGCTAACGGTCCTATGTTTCATTCCTGGAGCGGTGCACGAAATCTTATCGGCATATCGTCACGCCACTTACTCACGCTGCCGTTTTCGTTAGACTCGTGGAGCATCTCGGCGGAGCTGCGTCTGCAAGTAGATGTTGCACTCAGTGCTCGATGTGCCGTCACTGTCATTGCCACTCAAACCATTCTCTCGATCCTGCGCGAAGATGGGGGTTTCATGTTATCCTCGTGCGGCAGTTGGGGGATCCAGGACACACACATCTTTGCATTCGCACCTAGCGTGCGGAAAACGGGGGAGGAGATCCGGTTTGGACAATCTCGTCAGGGTCGTGTGGCCACATCGTCAAGTTCGCATGAGAACCATGCATACAACTCGCTTCTTTTGAAGATGAACTTGACGACCGGCACAGCGCGAAATGATCATTTGCCGGGCGCAGCGTGCGCGTGAGTCGCTTAGGTCAAACACCATGTGGAACTTTCAAGTCGTCGTCGGGGGCGGATAAAAGTCGGTCTTCTTCCCCCCAGGGCCCGCCCGGCATCATCACATCTTCCCCACCACTCGCTCTAGCAGCCTCTGTTGAGACTGACGCTCGAGCTACCCGAGTTACCCGAGCTTTTTTTTTTTAATACGATACTCCCGTGCCCCGGAGCTTCTGCGCGATTTTTTTCTTCAGGGAAGCATGGGATCAGCGCTCAGCGTTGAGATCGTTGAGAATCCATCTGTCATGTGCAACGTGATGATGGGATGATGCAAACTGCCAAATCGGACAGGGCACACACATGGCGTCCGTCGGCTTTACCATAATCCCTTCCAAGTGCTGCTTCGTTCCCTCCGGCCGCGTTGATGAATCGACGAACCCTACGTTGGGCGAGAAAACTTGAATGACTTCTCGTAAAACAACCTGATGGAAGGACAAGTTTTTGACAGTTCCTGCACCCCTTTCCACAACCTGGGAAGCGCCACTGGAGGTGTCATCGCGTCGCAATTCCCAAATAGTACAGTACATGATTTGCACCTGTCTCCACATTTTGATTATCATGCTTTCTTCTGTTGGTTGGGGCAGCTATCATCGATTGCAAATATAATAAAGGTACAGTTCGGTTGTGCGTACTTGATATTGTAATTAAGCTAAGCGATACTTCTTTATAATCCAGGTCTGATATACTGGTCTCGAATCGAGACTACGGTATGGGGTTATTCAATCAAGCGTAGCCACAAATAATTACGTATTTTAAAAAGGAATGTTCTGTTCTGATGACGGTGCATCCAGGCACATGCGGGGGGCCTGCCCCAACGCGAATTGAAAATTACCTCTTTCTTACGCCATAAGGTGAGATAGCATGACCTGCAAGGACTTCTTGGAGCCCTGAAACCCGCATCCCATCAGCTCCCTCGCGGCTTCATTCGCAATTTCAGAGTTGCGCAAAGGGAGGGGGGCCTTCTCTGCGCGGGATGAAATCGGAGATGCCCTTGCCTCAACAGGCTCGAGGAACTTGCCGCTCAGCACCACGTCATACTGCTCGCAGAGCGCGCGCACCACCAGCCACACGCCCGGGCGGTCGCTACGGATACCCCACATGAGGCAGACGTCACTGGTGAGAACTTGGAGAACGCTAGAGCGCCAGCGCGGGAGCCAACGCGATAACACGTCGAGCAGCGCGAACGGGGCGACGTCCTGGTCGTCCAAATCGCGTACTTGACACCAGTACATACCCTCCTTGCACTGTGCGCCCCAATAGTCTTCGTGAATGTTCAGGTGCAACTTGTGAACGGGGAGGTCAAGCGGGAGCGGCTCGGGAATCTTGCCGGTTTCTGCAAGCGCAGACAATTTATCCACGATGCCTTCGGGATCTTCCTCTGTCGAGAAGTGCGTCCTGGTAAGCGTAGCACGGCGCGGGCCGGTGCTGCCTGATGCGAACTCGCAGGTGTAGTCGAGACCCTTCCAATGATTGAAGGAGAGGATCTTGTCCAAGTGGTTCCAGAAGAGTTGTCGGCTGAAACCTTTAGGAAGCGAAATTCTAGAATCGGCGCATGCGTAGATTAAGAAAAAGGGATTGATATCGGCCTTGATGAGCTGCTCAAAGTTCTTTTCACGATTAGCGGAGATTTGTTGAATGAGTGAGCTAGCGCTCTCAAATGCCTCGGGGGACACTACAACCCGGAAACAGTCAGCTATTGGAACATAATTCACACCTGACAGGGTGGGTAACACGTACTGGAAAATCCAATCCTCTCCTGAGACGATTGTTTCTGCGCAAGGTTCGGGTCGATTAACCAATCAAAATAGTGGTCCTTGAGTTGCTCCGCTTGACCAAACCAAGAGAGATCCGTGTGGTCCGGTGTGTAAGCCATGATCCAATCTCGTAGAGTGGGCCATACATCAAGGACAGCGGAGTTGAGCATGTTCCACATATTATGAGTGTTGCGCTCCTCCAAACGGCCTCCCAGGCGTGCGTCGTTGATCGTCCATGCAACATCCTTCTTCATATTGTCATCCCAACACTTGTTTATGACTGACACCAAGCGGACGGTGGGGCGACTAGGATGACGTTCGCGTTGCCCCGGTAAGATCGCGACCGGGTTGAGAACAGGCGCAGGGGCCAGCGCCAGGGGTCTAGACGAAGACGATACTGCGCGAGACCGCGACGGCGACCGCACAAAACTACCAGGAGATGGTCTGGTGCTAGAATCAGGGAGACACCCGCCTAATGACAGTGAGCGGCCCGCGGCCTCTCTCGCAGTGGCGACGAGGCGCTGAGTCGGTGAATCTGAAGTGTCGGAGAAGAGGCGCCGGCCTTGTAACTTTGTCGTGCTGGATACCCGCGACCGGGCCGACGATCTTTGCGACTCTGCGTACTCCTGGGGAGTGAAAAGTTTCACAGGAGTGCCATCGCTGTACATCAAAGGAGTCCTTGGAGGACGTGGGGAAGATCCAAAAAGGTTTCTTCTTTGACGCGGCGTTTGCGGATGGACTTGGCGAGCCGTTGGCGTTTTGATGGGGGATGAGGAGAAAAGCTGGGAAGGTGTCGAGGACCCGCCTCGGTTAGGAGTGTTTTGGGAACTAGGTAAGGAACGCGAGGTGGCCATGGATAAGAGGATAAAGTCAGGGTCGAGCGCCAGGTTTCTAGTAGCCGGAGTTCGGGGAGAAGTTCTGCTCTGGACACCAGTACCCACCTGGCGTTTTAATGCGACCAGGGAAGTTAACAGGTGGCAGAGAGGACATTGTGAATTGATAGACCACAACGCAGAGAGTTTGCGACCCATTGACAGCCACATTATGAAACTAGGTTTGTGACCTTTGAAAAGCCCAACAAGCATCCGCGGGCCAGAAATGCCATGGACAAGAGATTTGGAGACCACGACGCTTAACAGCAAGCCCACATCGAAGAAAAAAATCAGCCGTAACGATGAGATCATCAAGCCATCTTCTGTACACACACAATTACGAGCCGGAGAAATATCATATGAAGAGGTAGTTCAACACCTTTCACCGAGCATGGGGAAGAGCGAAGAACTGGTCAGGTGCAGAGTTGAAGAAGGCTCGTAGCTGCGCGAGTAACAGACATGGTTAGATCGGGTTAGAGCGGGCTAGAACGGGTCGGGTCACACAAGCCTGAGGCTGCAGAGATACGAGTATCGAAGCAGTGGTTAGATCTGCTGCTGAGAGGCATACATTGTTCTATCAGCAGTCCTGCAGTCGCACATTTGTCACAGTTTATCTGCAGACGGAGATGGAATTGGAAGGTCAAAGGGAGGGAGGAAGGGGTATAAGTGAATTGGTCATCAGAATTCAAACTCAGGCTGCCTTGGCGTCATCAACAAGCGTTTGCCTTGAGGTCAGCAAAGGGGGTCATACGCCAGGGGTGAAATTATGATTAGGAGACACGTTGGGTTGCAGGGTCAAGGTCAAGCAAAAGCCACAATGTAATCCAACATTCTAAAGGGAAAAAAGGATGTGGCCACGCCACGCCACGCCACGCCGCCGTTGGGGCTCCTAAAGAAGTGGCTAGGCTAGAGAAATGGGGGCCAGAACCGGAAGAAGTGTGACCCGGTGAGTGTTCCCAAATGGTACAATGATAACCGCAGCATCGCCTACAGTGAACTACTGTATGTGGCGCATCCCTA
Organism: Lactifluus piperatus; assembly: GCA_003315875.1. NCBI lineage: Eukaryota > Fungi > Basidiomycota > Agaricomycetes > Russulales > Russulaceae > Lactifluus > Lactifluus piperatus. The sequence goes on along the minus strand of QFDX01000759.1, from coordinate 19,149 downwards.
ATGGTTTTGCCTCTGTCAAGTGACTAGTTGGAGTGGCAAGTATGACGTGAGGAGCGGGGCCTGACTCGGAGCCAAGCCCCTGTTGATGAACCCAGAGTACGGAACAATGCCGGCACTGTTTCATCTCAGGTCATCGTCATCATTTCATAGCCCGTCACACACGGAAATTTACACTGTTGGACTTCACATCCTCTTGCCTGGCGACGACAAATCCGCGGTGCGTATGAATAAATCTTTTGTGCTATACTACATTACGTTGATATAAAAATATATAATAATATGCGTCGGTACAATAGTAGCAGGAAACAAGTGACAATTGTCATTCCACGGCAGCAAAATATGTTGTACGCAGCAAGACTGGCGTTGAAATGTACTAGCGAAGGGGTGTATTACTAGTTCCGCTGAACCAAAGTGTACAAAGAGGGGATGACCCATGGGGCAATGCAAGCTCCGAGGCTGGCAACTCTCCGGAAAGCGGTGACGTTCCGTCAGATACAAGAGTGGAGGCAATACGGTGTTGTGTAGCATTGGGAAAGGTATCGTGCAATGGAACAGCAGCGGAAACGAGTAAGTTAATGCAATGTGAGTGAGAGCTCTATGACCGTGAATGAGGGAAACAATGGGCTATGACGTGCACACGCTAGTCGGTAATGTCAGCAGGACGCGGGCGCATAGGTAAACCTTCGTCCATTGCGTCACCGCACAAACTTAATCACCGACGCGGCGCTAAGGATGATAGAGCGAGGCCCTGCACAAGTTCTGGCTTCCACGCGACGCGCTGCATAGCTTCCGCAAAGTCGACCCACTCTCGTCGCCTTTCTTTGCTTTCTAACCAATCCGAGTCAAGACTTGCGACATCGAGCTCGTAAAAATGATAGGTGGATGCAGCAGTTGGAATAGTTGTCACAAAGCGTGTAATTGTGCCACGCACACCAGCTGAAGGAACAAACAACAAGGGGGGAAACAAAGGACGAGGGTATGTCAGGATGAGGTGGGACGGGTAGATGGGCAAAGGATTCGACCTTCTTCCAAGGCCTCTCTCGAAGCAGCAGCCTCCAGTACAACGTCCGTGGACTCCCAACCGCCTTTAGGTACTAAAAAGTGAGATAAAGCTGAGTCAGCGGTGGACTACACCGAGACCACCCCTGGGAAGGGGTGTGATAGGTGAAGGTACTGGGAATGATACTCACAGACCCAATAGTTGGGACGCTTTCGACTAGTAATGACGAGGACCTTGCCAGCTGCCCTGGCAATCGGTATGGCGCAGCACACGACCCTTGGTGTTGAGCGGCCTTTTGTGGACATGACGGGAAAGATGGGTCGATCTTTTGGTGGAAGGGTAAATTGATGGGGGTTATGGTAGAGAATAGGAGGGGAACACGTCAACTGGAAGGTAGTCAGAGTGTTTAAGTGGACTTCATGAGTCGAAGCGTAGTGAGGGGGACTAAGTATACGGAACCGATGTGACAGATGGACTGGTGTCTAGGGAAACGTAATGCGAGGAAGGGAGCTGACTCGAGAAGTGTTCTTGGATACAATGAGAAGGTGAGAGGTGAGGAAGATGGGGGGAGATTACAAAGTTTGACGGCAGGGGACGGTAAGAGAAAAGTTACCGCGGTTAAAAGGACCGTCAGCGAGAAGTAAAAGGTGAGTGAACGGATTACTGTAAAATGGAAAAAATATATATAAAATATAAAAAATAAAGAGAAAGTAGGAATGAAATAAACAGGAGAACGGGGTTACGGTACTGTGCGAAGAAAGCCGTGTACGGTACGGTGGGTTGCCAGCCAACGACCCGCTCTTATTTGCGCACGTTCTTCGGCTTGTCCGGTTCACCGCTCAATCCGTCTCAGTTTATTTTCCATCAGTACTAAACCCCACCACACTACAACATCCCCTCTTTTTTGGTTAGAATTTTCTCAGGTGAACTTTCAAAAGTCAATGAGTGATATCAATTCAAGCACTGTCCCTCTCACACCCTCTGGTGCACACTTTGGGCCTCCTGGTCCCTACCTGCCAAATACGCGACTTTGGTGTGCCACGCCATCTAGATCTATACCAACAGACGCTCAGACCAGGATGTCCCTAAATTAGTTGCTCTCAATTACTGCACGTTGTCACACGACCACCTTCCTCCCCTGCAGCGCTTGTCTATTCGTTCCAACTTAAAACCGACCCCGACCCCGTCAGTCACACCTCTAGAACCGAGAGCGTGACACTCACGCTACCAGGAACATGCAGACCACCCCGAACGCCATCGCCCCAAACTGCGCAGTATCCATATAAGTAGTGGATGTGCACGAAAAAAATAAATGCTTCATGCGTACCTCACGCAGGGCCTGCTTACCACTTTTGCTTTCTTCCAGAAGGCTAGCCAGGAATGAGATGGATTGTTCGATCAGAAGAAAGACAAGTCGGGCGTACGTTGGTAGAACGGTGACAGCGCCTATGTACAAGAACCCACCAGCAACAAAGGGGATAACCTGCCAGCACGCGACAATGCATTCTTTATCTCGTTAGCATTCTTTTAGGCGCACGCACCAGATCAGCAAGTTGCACCGTGGTACCAAGCAACCCCGTCGCGGTTTGCCGCACAGCCGCCGCAAGATCAAGTGATGCTTCTTCTGCGTGCCCAGATGCTGACAGGTTGTGAATTGCAATTCCCATGAACGTCCTGCACAAACATGATTGAACGCTTTCTTGCATGGGGAGAGGTATGGCAGGCTTACCCAACCTACGAAACGAAAGGCAATGGTATCAAAATCAAGCAATCAGTCGACTGATGAACAGGTGTAGGTTTGTAGATGAAATGATACCCGAGTCTCGGGCAATGATAAGGATCACAAAAAGGCATGCAAAGCATCGCGAGGTACGTCAATCGTGCAGACTCACAAAGGCTCCGATGGCCGTAAGAAATTGAGATTGCATGGCCTGACGTTTCGTAAAACCGCTGCGAATAAGGATGCTGTAGTCAGCAATCTCATGGGGGATCTCATGTGCGAAGCACGCCAATGTCGTAGTTGCGCCGATCAAGGGACTAGAATAGAAAGATGCGGCCATGCTGGCTCATGAACTGAGGGTCAGCGTTCGTCAAAACGTAACAACAAAAGATCATACGCGAGGCCATCCGTACTGGTGTTGCAGTGCGTCAACAGGTATTTGAGGGTACAATTTCAGGAACCACTAACATATTGTGCACAAAGTCACCAAACAGGTTGAGATAGGCCGATAATTTGGAGGGACCACTGATATGGTCCTTCTCTCCCTCGGGTTGGCGCTCGTCCTTGCCAGAGGATTCGCCATTGACATTATGGCGCGACCGTAGGCCAGAGGTCGTGCTATTCGGCTCAATAGCAGAAGAAGCACTCTCGTCGGACGTTCTATCGCGATGCCCGTGCCCCTCAGGGGAATGCGTGTGACCGTCGCCACTTCCTAGGACCCGGAGGGTCTTTTCCATCATAAAGAAAGCTGAAAATCCCATGAAGATGCCGAGCCTGCATGCACGTGCGTCGATGTTAGGATGAACCGTTCCTTACCAAAGCAGGAGAAGCAGAAGATTTGACGTGATTGGAAGTGGGACCTACCCAACGAGTATATTACGCTTCTCCTCGACCATTACGAAATGCACGGCACCATCTTGATGTTCTCCAAGAAAGGAATGTGGTACAAGGTGCAGAAAGACATCGGAGAGTAATCCGCCAGTCTAAATTGTGCAAATAAGTCCTTTTCGAAACGCCCCAGATCGGTCCGGAATGGGCCTGGGCGCAAAGACGTACCGCAAAGGCCGTCATGGTGTTCAGCGTGTCAGTGTTAATCTGCGCTGGGATAAAAGCTAGAATGAAGTTGGGTATCCTGTAGAAAAGTCGCGAACGTGTCACTTCACGTGTGCGCGCGTGCATCAAATGTATCACAAAACCTACGAACTGATATAGAACGTCCCCAGGACTTTCCAGGAAGAGTAGCGCGAAAAAAAAGGGTTAAAAACGTCGGATGGAACCCTATTTATAGCATCGCTCACCAGAATTCCAACCGGGACCAAAAGGAAAGAGCACTGCGAATACTTGGCGCATGAAGGGCGACGCATCCCCAACAATCTCCTCCTTGAGGGCAGAGAGCTGTTTGACAGGTGAGCATTGCGCGATTTCTATTTCCTGTAATAGTTTAAGGGTCCAAGTACACGATGCGAAAGCAGGGGCAGGTATGGCGCACGTGCGACCGGGGTCAGTAAACGGTAATATATGAACTATAAAACGTAGGCGAACCCGTATGAGAAGGGGTTTAGAAGGGTTGGTTGCACGCGCTAGTCCTGAAAGGAAAAAGAAAAGGAGAAGAGATAAAAGAACGAAAGGGGAGAGCGAGGACGAGCGGATAGGCATGGGTGAGTGAATGAATGAACTTGAAGCGATTAGCCTCCAGAACCAGACCGAGACCGAACTCACCTTGTTGATAACCGGACCGACGCTGCCGTAATTATCTTATCGTTGCATCTTGCTACTGGCACTGGCACTGTACAAACCAATAATGCAACCTCCATCTCTCTCGGCCGTGACTTCCCCAATGCGGAACTCCAGCCCCACTCATACAAGTCCACAAATCCCAGCTCTACCAATCTCTACCCCATCTCACAACGGCGGCGAATATCGTGTTAATGGTTTATCGGCACAACCGCGTGATGACCCTGCATCCATAGATATTGATACAACCATCCATCCTCCATTAGTTGGTACTAGCCCTCTGAAAGTACACATGCCTGATTACAATAAAAGCTCTGGGAGCAAAAGGAGGCTGCTAGATAGCGACTTTTCTCCCGCCTCGGAAGCGTCGTCGGACAACGCTTCCGATGCAGAAGAGAAGTCTAGGGCAGGGAAGAAATTGAAACAAGACGATCAAGACGACGAAACATCTTCGCTGATACCGTCTGGGTATAAATCCGATGCAGCGGCTATAGAGAGTCTGGTGATACATTTCATTCTGCCTGCGGTTGTGCCCAATGCTGATTGTCAGTACAGGATTCTGAACAGTCAACGTCACTCAGCTTTCAAGATGCATTGGCACCCTCGAAGCCTGATTCGCCCACTCTACCCCTCCACAATCTCATAGCCTCACCGCCAATAGCCCCCATAAATTTACCACATTCCCTGATATCACCCCCTAGGATGCACTCCGCGCCTCCAACATCCCCCATCACCACCAAGGGCACGTCTAGAACGCATCCCACTCCATCTTCATCGAGTCCCCCGCCAGAACCCGAACCGCTGCACGCATACATGTGTCCGATTTGTTTCGCGTCACCGAAAAATGCCACGCTTACACCTTGCGGCCATATCATGTGCGGTGAGTGCTTGTTCACTGCTGTGGGGGCCGCAGCCGCACGCATGGGAATCCCAAGTCTTGCTGCAAGGTAAGATTTACGTGTTTCTCGTTCAATACCTTGAACTGAGTTGATCGGGTACACGTGCAGGTGTCCAGTTTGTCGTGCCACAATACCTAAGTGGGATGGTAGGGGTGGAGGTGTCATAGGTTTGCAGCCTCGTGTGGTCATCACGATCTGAGTGACGCGGTTCGCATCTTACCTGCTCGTTCTCTGCATGGTCATCTATAGAGACAATGATCGAAACGAGGTTTATTCCCTAAGACCGTTAACTTAACACCAGAACGGGGGGCTTTCATGTCGCCGCGCTCGGTTCCCGACCTGCTTTTAACTTGGTTTATATACGATGTAACTTAACATTATCCACCTGTATTGCCTATTAATACTCTCACAAAATGAAATCGGGTCGTTTCCGTGAAGCCAGGCACACGGATGGCGGCAACAAGGGTCTCTAAGATACCCTCGCTGGCGGGAAGCGGTCGTAGTGCGTATACCGCAGACGGTCCACTCCCGCGAGCCTCCGTCCTATTTCCCCATCAGCCGCTCTCCGTCCGCGCATCGCAACTACATCTAATCCGTCCTGCTTGCTCACTGTACTAACTCACTACTAACTACTATAGTTCCGCCGCGTCTGCCCCGCGCTCCTACATGACGTCTTCGAACCATAAAATCACATCCTACGGGTGACGACACGCGCGTATCTTCGCACACCTAGGTCTCCCTTCCAACCGCGGCGCGTGCGGTTGTTGTTTTGCGACGTTACAGCTGCGGTCGATCTACTCTAGGCGGTGCTATCGACGCGCAGACATGAATCTTTGCGGACCGTTGAACCTGGTCAGAGTTACGGGTATCGTCGTTTTTTACGTGGGGAGCCGGGGATCCGATTGTGGCAAGGAGACGTGCGGCGTTACGGTTAGCATGTTAGCATTTCACTATGTACCCCCCGCTTCCTTTTCTGATTTGATGGTGTTTTTCTTTCTTATAGGGACCATGCATCGATGTGCTTTGCGTACAGCGGTTAAGCGTCCTCCTCCCCGCCCATACCGTTCTTCCTTAACATTGGAGACGGGTTATCTCAAATTCTCTGCGCACCCCGAACGGTGACGGTGCAAGATGCTGCACACTCGGGAGGCAGATGAAGTGCACGCGAAAGACAATCGGACCAAGTACTGCTGAGGTTCAAGTTGGTGGGTGGCGCTATTATCCGAGTCTACGTTTGCCACAGTGGCGCGTACACCCCACTCCTTCCACAATTCCCTTGTTGTGTAGTCGCGGCTACACATAGTTGGCCTACTTGGTGGTGGTAGTACGGAGCGAGAATGCAAAATCGGAGCCCTCAGATTGTCCGGTCGGTTACGTTGCCTGTTGTCTTTTCCATTTTCCGACACGTATTGTTACAACAATGAATATGTTAGTCCCATAATTAAAACCAATGATAGGTCGGCTTATAGTGACGCATGGACATCAATACAGGCGAAAGGGTACAGACAGACACGAGTTATACAACCCGAGTATCTAAACTTCATTCCACAAACTCTATGCTCTCCTGCAGGCATGGCCAGTCACTCTCAGGCGGATCGTACAATCTCTACTGGTGCTGATTCCGCCGGTAGATGCGACCCGCCTGCACTGCCAGGCATAAGCACGGCCTGGCCGGCTTTGTCGCCTAGCACGAGACGACCCTCAGAGCCAGGTGCAATCTTGAGCATCTCCCTGACAAACGACGTGCCCCAAAATGCGGCACTATACTTGGTGACGTACTTGAACAGCTTTCGGTTGTTCTCCGCGCGCACCTCGGCAGGCATCGTGACTGCCTCGTGAATTGCATCGGCGACCTGCTGGCTGTCCCACGGGTTGACTACGATCGAGCCGTTAAGTGATTGCGCGGCACCGGCAAACTCGGAAAGGATCATCACGCCTTGGCGGGCTTGTTGGCACGCGATATACTCGTACGAGACCTGATTCCCAGGAACCCTTGCGTGAGTACAAAGGGACACGCATGCAAGAAGGGAAGGCACGCTCACCAAGTTCATACCGTCGCGCGTGCTAGTTACGAGGCAGACATCACTGACCGCATATAGCGCACAGAGTTCGTCAAATTGCAGGCTTTTGTGCATGAAGTGAATCGGCATAAATTCGACCGTGCCGAAGCGTCCATTGATGCGACCAACGAGTTCGTTGACTGTAGCACGCAAATTCTGATACTCCTCGACGTCCTGACGAGATGGCACAGCGAGCTGCACAAGTACGACCTTTCCAATCCACTCTGGGTGCTGAGTGAGGAAAAGCTCGAGTGCGTGGAGCTTTTGAGGCACGCCCTTGATATAGTCGAGACGGTCTACGCCAACGATCACCTTGACGCCGCTAAAGCGCTGCTCCAGGGCAACAATGCGCTGCTGAACGGACTTCTTCTCCAGATTCTGCATGTGCAAAAGCGAGTGAGCGCATGTCGCTTGAATGTAGGATTAAAGAAAAAAAAAGGCGCGCCTTTGTAAACGAGGTCGGGTCAATTCCAATGGGGAAGGTCCCCACATGCGCGAGCCGGCCTTCAAACTCAACGCCGTTAGGCATGGTGGGAAGCGCGAGAATGCGAGTGCACGATGAAAGGAAGTGGCGCGCATAATCATAAGTGTGGAAACCGATGAGGTCCGAGTAGAGCACGCCGAGAAGGATTTCGCGACGGACGGGCAAGATCCTGAAAAAGCAGGTGACGCGCGTCATTGGGCGTCTACACGGTGTCACACACAAGACCAAGGACGGACCTGTAAATCTCGCTCGAGGGGAATGGGGTATGGAGGAAAAAGCCAATCTTCACGCCCTTGATCGTTTCCTTGAGGGGGTGACCCTCCGTCTCGACGCCGTCTGTGATGACCGCGAGCTCGTTGGTTGTAAATTCGTGCGTGAGCTCCGGGCCGGTAACCAGGCTACGTAGGAGCATGGGGAGCAGCATGAGATGGTAGTCTTGTACCCATACCATGGAATTTTCGCGAACTTGCTGGCGAACGGCCTCAGCGAAGCGCATGTTGGCCATGCGGTACGCGAGCCAATTCTCCTCATCGAAATTCATTTCTCCTGGGTGATAGTGGAAAAGGGGCCAGAGGATGGAGTTTGAGAAGCCATTATAATGGCGATCCGCGACATCATCATCGAGGTATACTGCCTGGCAAGAGTACTCTTCCATGAGACGCTTGTCGACTATCGGCCTGTCCTTGGGAGGAATGTAGAAGCCGGTCCAGCCGATCCAGGTAAAACTCATGGACTTTTTCGTGCCAGAGAGGGCGGAGACGAGGCCACCTGAGGACATCTTGAAGTGGTATTCGCCCTGAGCATCCTTTGTGATGGTAATGGGGAGACGGTTAGAGACGACAATGAGATGCTGTTCTGGAGGGGCGTCGAGATTGGGAGTGGCAGGATAAGAGAGGGAAGGGTCGACTGCTGGTGTTGGCTCGGACATGGTGAATGAGAGAGTAAGCGACAGTAAGTTTTCAAAACATGTAGGGATGGATTAAGTAGTCGTGCTGGCAGGATGTTATCTGATTTTGCTCGGTTGTAAAGTAAGTTAGGAGAGCGAGCTCAGCGTTCAGTTCAGATGAGTTGGTCATATTCGGTTCTGTATTCGCTTTCGTGACCCCGCTCCCCTCATCCGTAAACACTCAAGGTAGACATTCACCATCCCCCATCCCTTTCTACACGTCTCTCAACACTGGCAGAATTGTCAACCAAATTTTATCCAACGGGTTCCCCACCCGATGTAAATCCGTTGAATTCCGTCCCAACATCCAAATCGGGCACATACCGTGAAAATCTTAACCCTGCTTGCAGAGTTGGTCCTTCTGACATAAATTATCAGACAGGACCACCACCCTATGTGTCAACAAAACGCCGTGACTACTCCTTCGAGTCTTTTGTTGTTAATCCGGCATACTGTCAAGTTCCCTCATTCATCAAATTTAGGCAGCCGTTATATTTGTCGGCGAATAGCCAGTCAATATTCAGCAATAGTGACTGAAGACACAAGTCTCATGTAGCTGATCAATCAAAGAGACCGAAACCCTGTTGAAAACGATCAGTGCCGTGTAGGCGTAGTCATTGCGCGGGGAGACTGACCAAGTCCTCTGACGACTCGCCATCGTCCTCTTTTTTCTCCTCTTCAGCTGCGGCAGGAGCAGCGTCTGCCACCGCCTCCGCGGCAGGGGCAGCGGCGGCTGCGAATGCCTCAGGATTCGCGAGGTATTCTTTGACCTGGAGTGACGTTTAGAGAAACAGGGACAGAGGATTGGAGAAAATAAACGACCTTCTCTGCCCCTTCGAATGTGTAGTCCGTCGCGAGGGCAATCGCGAGCAAGTTCTTATAGGAATTCACAAGAGAGTGGGTAACCGACACAATCGTTGGGTAATTGAGGGCAAGGGAGAGGGCCGCTACTGTCTTAACGCCAGTAAGGAAGCGATCGATGAGCTCGTCCATAGACACATCAAGAACATCAGGAGGAAACACGTTCCCCTGGTCGTAAATTTGCACAACCGTCATTCCGTATGTGAACGGTGAGATGTTCAACATGTTTAATAGTGTCGCTTCGGATGACCCCACACGCGTGCCAGCTGTAACGACTTGCACGTCTGATACAATTTCAATGGTACCACGTGCAATCTTGGTCGGGATACCGAGCGCCTGGAAGAAGGACGTCTTGCCGGGTTCCATGCCTGTGTTTCCAGCGGGCACTGAAACATCTCTGGGTGCCAGAGCGCCTGCGCGAGCGGGAGCAGCAACCTTGTTCGCTGTGATTACTTCCCGGACCTCACTGAGATCGCTAGAGGTAAAGACGAAGCCGATGTTGCCACGGACGTGCGGGAGGAGACGCTCAAGCTGTGGGTAGTCACCGATGATGGAGCGCAGAGCGCGCCGGACCATGGTATTTTTTCCCATCAGGACGACACCCTTGCCGCGAAGGGAGACTCGAATCTGATGCATCTGGTTGGAACCAACGTTGTCGACATTGACGATGAAGATGGAGGCTAGCGAAGGAGAGGGTAGGTAAGTACATGTCATGAAACCAATCTAGGGGGCAACGCACGATATTTGTTGATGAGTTGCTTGAGCTTCTCAAAGTACAACCCCTTCTGCGAACGAGTAATACCCATTTTTTATGTAGTGATCTGCTTTTCACACAACCTCTCAGACAGTGCGTTAATGTGTGAACAAAGAGAATCCACAAACCCAAGGGTCTATGAATACAGATATGAAAGTGTCGAAATACCGTGTGAAAGTACCAAGTGCCTCCCTATTGACCTCTACAGCGTATATGCGTCATTGTGAAGAATGGAATATAAGTGCTAAACTGACCTGAGTGCCAATGGATATTTCAAGGCGGCTGGTGTAGATATCGGAGAACGTAAATCTCAGTATTGTCTATATGCTGCCAAGATTAAAGTTAAGGTTCCGGTGTTACGTTTCATACTCCGCTTTCGGGTGTTGACCGTCTATGTCATGGACGCGCCTCTGACGCTCAACTCTGGCGGTTCGTTCGTTGTTCCATCCAACGCGCATTTATCGCGATGGAATGTTGCGAGGCTGCCTTTCACGACTCCCTAATCAGAGTCATGTATCCCGACTGTATGTATCTCTTCCCGCGTGCTCTTTGTTTCAATATACTCATGGTAAAGTAACAGTTATTCCATGATTCCTAATGACGTCCAGGGCACTCCAGCCGTGACCCATACGTCACCGATCGCTCCGCAATGCGCCGCACCACCTCCAGCTCCTGAGAAACAACAGTTCATACACTCTTCTGTTCCTGCAATTCGGGTCCTGCGTCGCATCTTTTCTGTATCTAACCTTGAGCGCACGACCCCCGAGGTATACACCGTCCGCACTATTCGCGAGCTTTACCTTGGCGCACACGCCCGAGCCATGTTGGACGAGCTTAGTGGTCCTCAGTTTAGCGCCATCATATCCCTCTTCGGCACGCTTTCTGTCACAGACCCACCGAGTCAATTCAAGAGTCCCTTGGCCCAGCACATAGTCAAGGGTAAATTTCGAACCTGGTGGGGTTTTATCTTTCAGATGCTGCGAGATAAAAAGCGGGCGACGGGGATTCTCACGGACGGCGATTTATATTGGTTGATGAGAGCAAAGGCGTCGGAAGCTTCTCTGATCGACCTAGATGTGTATGCTGGTGGTGATGGTAAGCTCGCCACTTTCATTGCAGGGTTGAACTAAGAGGTATCTAGTCTCGGACTCTCGTCTGGCAGCTGCACGAGAGCGGTACCTCACTATAGATGTCAATACAGCCTCCGCTGACGATCATGTGTCTTATCTGAAAACATTGCTTTCCCTGAAGAGGCAAGAGACCGTGGTGGAAGCCGTAGCCTGGCTTTACTACCTTATGAGACGTGACATCTACTGCCCACCCTGCTTGCTTGAGGTCTTGTGGGACGTGGTGCTGAATGCCGACAAAGTCCTGTCGGATGGCCTCAAGGAGACAATTTTAGGCATCATATCGCAACGCCTTTCCTTACCCGTTCATTTTACTGAAGAAGCCCGCGTCCGCTTTACCTCTCTACCTCCTGAGCCTGAAGCAGATGCTCAGGAGATGCACCCTTCCTTTTGTCTCACCGCACCAGACCTGGCACGCCAAGTTAGACGCATACTATTTCCTCGCATTATCCCGTCACTTTCTGGCACTACCTCACAACTCGCGATCCAAGAGTGGGCCCACTCGGAGACTCAGCGTATGTTCAGTCCTTCCACGCCGATAGAATTTCGGTGGCAGAACCTTGTTTATCTTGCCCTCGCCACCACGCGTGCCCCAATACACTCCCTAGCCATGGTGCCAACGCTCTATACCAACGATGTCCCGCGGTCGTCTTCCGTTGACTTTAGGCTCGTCGCGCTCATTGCGCTTGTCGAGCGCCTCGCCAAAACATGCGGCATCTCGTCCGACTTGCACAACCTGGTCCCTGCATTGTGGACATCTTGGGTTGGCTTGGCAAATAACGACGCACATGCACACCGCGCCCTTGTGCGCCCCCTTCTAGGCTCTTTCTTTCGCCTTGCGGCACTCACACGCGATATATCGCTCGTGAATTCGTGTGTGCGTCTCGCCTCGGTTGGATTTTGGCAATTCGATCTTGGCGATGACGCCGCTAGACGGCAAGCCCAGCTGCTAGCAGTTGAATATCTAACTGCAATGGTTGCCTCCGACGACCTTCTGTGGGAACGAATTGTCACGAACCTTCCACCACATATCGTCTTTCCGCAGTGGCTACCTACGCTAATCTCCAAGACTATTCTGCGTCTCGTTCGCCTAGACGCACAGCGTGCCGTGGACGTATATCATCGGTGGCAGCGCTACCTCCCCGTAGCTGACCTTTCTGCACCACTGGGCGTGATGCTCGTACAAGAAGGCCGTACGGATCTCGCGGTACCAATGCTAGCCAATGTCGACTTTACAGGACCTGTCCTCGGGACGATCCTTCGCCCACTTGCCAAGCGGGGGAGTTGGTACATCGATCTTAACCTCGCAGCCATCCTTGCCAAGGCGCTACTCACCGTATTCGCATCTGAGGCACCTCCACGGACAGCTGCCGCCCGCCGCCACATAGCGTGGGCGCTATTTGCGCTTGCGTGTTCAGGACAGACACCTGCCGCCGTCTCCACCTTTAAGAATTTGTACTGGCACAACCCTGCGTTCTTCAATGACCGTTTTGTGCGCACCTTCCTTCGCACGCTCCTACTTCACAGACAATTCCGCAGTGCAGCGGAGATCACAACGCTTTACCCACACCCACGCTGGAGGAAATTTGTGCTACTCAATCTCGCGCGGAGGGGAGGAGTTTCTCGAGTAGAAGCACAACTTGGCGGGTCCGTTCGACCGAGATGGCTTGCTGATGTAGTGGCTCGAGCGCGATTGGGCCGGCGCCATCCTGCCGCTGGTCTCATACGCCACTGGGTTGTGCGACGGACACGCACTTCGGCCGATGTTCGTATTGGTTTAAAGGCCCTCGTACGCACGCGGGGTGTAAGCTTAGCGAAGCGCGTCTATCGTAATCTGTGTATGTCACGTGATACAGTTTCGCGCACGACACTGGGAAACATCATCCTCGACGGACATGTCACACATACCACCCCAAAGTCGCACGGTGCGCGACATTTGTCGAGCATTCTGCGCACGCTAAAGTTGCTCGTCCAGGAGCATGGGTTCGTGCCCGATCGTGTGACAACGAACATCGTTGTCAAGGCGGCGCTGCGTTGGCCTACGGTACTCGACGCGGCGCTCATACGACGATTGTTCGATTATCTTGTGTGGAGCGGCTACCCAGGGTTAGGTGTGGGCGTGCCGTTCGGGTCTGGCGAAGCAGTTATGAGGGAGGCAGCTCTGGTGCTCGGCACGCCGATCCCGATGCCCGAGTCGAAGATATCCTTTGTGCGGCACGTCAAGCCTCTGTACAAGATGTTTATCAAGGCACTCCATCTGCGTAAGGACGCGGCTGGTGCGAGAAAGGTTGTGGGGGTTTTCAAGGAGGTCGAGAGGATGGAGGCCGAAAGGATCGCGAGCGAGAGGAGGAAGAGACGCGCGAAGGAAGGGACAGTACAGTACAATCAATGATCGACGACTCATTTATTGTGGGTTTAAGTGTTGTCTTATTGATGCGTTACGCGCTCACGTTGACTTCGACTATTCGGGAGCATCTGAATGCAAGTAGCATGTCCATGTCCTTCCATGCACTGTGTAATGACTAGTGTTAGGAGCTAACCAGTCTGACTAGAAGTCAGGCGTTGATACCAGCTAAGTTATTTGGGTCAACCAGAAAACGCGACCATAAGCCTTATCGAGCTTCATCGATGCTTCATCGGCCATTGTCCACGTTCACTTTCCACATGTTCAGCGCCCCGATCTGGCTTGATCAACCCGAAAAATGTCCGCGCAGCGCACATTCTTTCTGGTATTCACGAAACGAGTCGAGCAACATGCGTAGTTACTATTAATCACCCATAACATTTTAACCATGTCCAAAAATACAAGAATTCATGAGTTGCCCTTCAACAATTTCGTGCCTGACCGGACAGCCTTTAACCTTTCAAGCCCGTTCTTGAGGCTTATTATATGCACTTCTATAGGCATGATATCGCCGACGAGCTGTGGTACGGCGACGCGCTGACGAAGTTCTTCCATGTCCGCCGCCATCGTTTCCATCATCTGTAATGCTGCCAAGATGTGGGAGAGTGCACGTTCGCGGTACCCATGTGCGTCATTGAGCAAGGTGTGATGTTCGGCCACTCTCTCGTCATCCTCGCGCGAAACGATTTGATGGAGCGATTCCATCTGCTCTTCGAGTTTATTGAGGCCCGATATCGACACTTCGGCTTCCAAGACGAGGCGCTGCATGTTGATGGAAAGGGTGTTCATCGCCTCAGTGAAAGTTCGCATTATGACTTGTTTGGTAGCCTCTTCCGAACGAGAGAAGTGCCACAGGGGATTGAGCGAGAGCGCGTTGGGCCCGGAGTGGGCGGATTCGATAGCGCGAAGAGCATAGTCGTTGACAGTAATGATGCTAGCAAAAACTGGCAGTCAATGACTTTTATCCTTTTTACGCGATGTAACCGTACAAGTTATACATACTCGTCTACGGCACCTCCAACTCTGGCGTTGAAGTGTGTGAGGTGATTGCTCACCTTGCGCGCATCCTTCGCAAAGTCGCTCAGCAACTCGGCGAGGACTTTGCGGCTGTTCAGATCGCTCGTGCGTACTCGTGTCGCGAGGTCACTCGTTGCTACTCCTACATTCTTCATTTCGAGGGCGAGTACAGGGCCTTTGACAGATTCATCAAGTAAGGCCTCGAAAGTCCCGCTCTCGAGATTTACGAGCCTCGGAAAATCTGCGAACTGAGGCGGCGGCTGGGAGGAAGGAGGCGCGCTGGGTTATGCAACGGGGGTTAAGGAAGGAGGAAGTGAATTCACGACATGGACGCAGGAGCGAAGGGCATACCTGATGGCTTCCAAGGCACAGAGAAGGACATATGCGCCAACGAGAACAACAAGTTGGACAAAAATTGGGGACTGGATCACTCTTCCGAGCACGCAGAGGAGGGTAGGGCTGGGGACACCACCATGAGTGAGCGAAGTTGCATCAGGTGTAGCGAGAAACCTCGTGGTCCTTCGAGTACTAGATGCGAAAATACGCGAGCTCAAGGGAGCGGTTGACTCGGATTGCGGTCCAGAACGACGCACTGGACCGTCTTGATCTTCAGCCTTTGGTATAAATGATGTTCCGGTCATAACTGACGGTAAAGGTGAGGAAGAAATGCGCAGCAGGTGTTCTGCACATGGTTGTACTTGGCTTGAGCGTGGCAAGTACAAATGTAACATAAATAGTCAGATATTAGATGGAATGTACTTTCGAGACTTACAGTGTAATCCTATTTATCACTCGCAATACATCCACAGGAGCATGTATAATAATGCAACCACTGAGTCTAATGGGAGGATAGTACACCGGTCAACGGGTTCAAACGTTGTCGAGATGTAGGCTAGTCGGCATGCATGACACTCCCACGCTCACTTTCCGCATGTTCAGCACCCGCGGCCCAATCTAGTCTTGCCTGCCTGATTAGATGTCTGCGCACATAACCTTTCTAATATTTACACAACAAGTCGAGCAACATGCGTAGCTACTACTAACCACTTACAACTTTAAACCACGTCCAAAATACAAGAATTCACGAGTTGCCCTTCACCGACTTCGTGCCCGTCCGGACCGCCTTTAGCCTCTCAAGTCCGCTCCTGAGGCTCTTTATATGGACTTCTATAGGTATGATATCGCCGACAAGCTGCGGTACAGCGACACGTTGACGAAGTTCTTCCATGTCCGCCGCCATCGTTTCCATCATCTGTAATGCTACCAAGATGTGGGAGACTGCACGTTCGCGGTACCCATCTACGTCCTTGAGCAAGGTGTGCTGTTCAGCAAATCTATCGATTTTGTCTCTATTGCCACCCAAAATCGTCCACAGGTCAGCGAGGACCTCTCGTTTAGCCGTAGAGGTCGACTCGTCCTCGCGCAAAACGACTTGATGGAGTGATTCCATCTGCTCTTCGAGTTTGTTGAGGTCCGATATCGACACTTCGGCTTCCAAGACGAGGCGCTGCATGTTGATGGAAAGAGTGTTCATCGCCTCGGTGAAAGTTCTCGTTATGACTTGTTTGGTAGCCGTTTCCGAGTTAGAGAAGGGCCACAGGGGACTAAGCGAAAGCGTGTTGGGTCTGGAGTGGGCAGATTCGATAGCGTGAAGAGCATAGTCATTGACAGTAATGATGCTGAAAAAAAACAGGCGGTCAGTGACTTATCCTTTACGATGTAACCGTATACACATACTCGTCTACAGCACCTCCAACTCTGGCGTTGAACCGCGTGAGGTGATTGCTCACCTTGCGCGCATCCTTCGCGAACTCGCTCAGCGATTCGGCGAGGACCTCGCGGCTGTTCAGATCGGTCATGCGAACTCGTGTCGCGAGGTCGCTCGTTGCTACTCCTACATTCTTCATTTCGAGGGCGAGTACGGGACCCTTGACAGATTCATCAAGCAAGGCCTCGAAAGTCCCGCTCTCGAGATTGACGAGCCTCGAAAAATCTGCGAGATGAGGCGCCGGCGGGGAGGAAAGGGGCGAGCTAGGTTATGCAACGGGGGTTCAAGAAGGAGGGGGTGAATTCACGACACGGACGAGGGGGGGAGGCACAATATACATGAAGGGCATACCTGATGGCTTCCAAGGCAGAGGCAAGGACGTACGCGCCCACGAGAACAATGACGGGGACAAAAATTGGGGACTTGATCATCCTTACGAACGTGCAGAGCGCGACGGCGCGTGAGGTGGGGGTAGCACGGGGCTCTGGGCTTTCGATCTCTGCTTTCTCTTGCAGGGGCTTGAGAAGTGACTCAACGCTGTCAGTGGGTTCATGATCCGGTAGTGCCTGGGCAAGGCTGAGAACATGGGTGAGCGAAGTGGCATCAGGTGTAGCGAGAAGCTTCGTTGTCTTTCGAGTATTAGATACGACACTAAGGGCACCTGAACACGAACTCGAGAGAGCGGTTGATTGGGGCCCAGAATGAGGCACTAGACCATCTTCCTGTAGGACTTCCCACAATTGATCATCGTCTGGATCTCCAGCCTTTGGTATAAGTGGTATGCCGGTCATAACTAACGGTGAAGGTCAAGAACAAAGGCGCAGCATGTGTTCTACACATGGTTGTACTTGGTTTCGGTTTCGGATTGGCAGGTACAAACGTAATTTACTAATAAACAATAGTCAGATCTAGGGTCCAGACCAAGATTTTCTATAGGTACAATTGACGGGAATGTACTCTGCGTTCAATACTGGTACTGATATTATAATAACTTGATACTATCTTGCCTTGCCTTTGATGGGTTCAAACGTTCGAGACGCACGTTCAAGTGTGCACGCGTTCACGTGCCTTTTCGTACGTACAGAAGACGTTCAGGGCCAGGGCCAGGTTGAACACTTCGTTAGACTGAATCCGGGACGGTCACAGGTAAATGTCAGATCTGTCAAAATCTCCGGAAAGAATACACAAGGTTAGTATCAGCCATGTTTCCTTGGCTAATTTCTTATAACCTGCCACCTTTCAGCGCAAGCTCGATGATGCCTTACAGAGCTTAGACGATGCTTTGGGACCACAGCGACCTTTAGGAGAACGTCCTAATAAACGTCCCCGTCTTACCAGCTCCCTGTATGCGACTCTTGCCAAGTACGGCATCAAGACAGGAGAACCGACGTCGTCAGTCCTGTCGTTCGTCGCTTTGAATATCACCCAACTCTGAACCCCTTCACCCAACATATATCAGAACGAAATTGAGCAGTAGGAAAGTAGCGGATCTCTCTAATGCCCCTCATCTTGCCGCCATCATCGCACGAACTGCCGCCAGAACGCGCAAAGCCCTGCCTGTCAAGTTTCGCGCACCGACTTCCCTTAGTTCAGGTTCTACCGCCTCGTACGAATACCGTCCGTCGTCGATACAAAGCTTGCTTGAGCGGCTCGCCACATACAAGCTCAATACGTATGCCAATAAACCACCCGCAATTGATGCGCTTGCAGCGGCCAAATGTGGGTGGGTGAATGATGGGAAGGATAGGTTGGTCTGCGGAATGTGCAGAGTATCGTGGGTGCTTGCCGGACGAGAAGGTATGAATCGGGATGCAGGTATGTCTAGGAGTAATTTACCCCAGGAAAGAAACTAATTCAAGCGCGTCGTGTTACTCGTCTGCAGCAAATGTTCTTGTGGAGAAACAACGCATACAACTGGTTGACATGCACAAGGATGGCTGCCCATGGAAGAAGAGGCAATGCGACGGTGAGTTTGGTTGTTGTCGATTGGTCACGTACCAGAGCTCTTGACTTGTTCTCAGGGGATGTGTATCGTATACCTCTGGCATCTCCTGTTGTGATGGCCAAAGAAATCAAGTCCAGGGCACGTTCCTTAGAATCAGTTCTGGAAGGTGTTGAGATCAAGCACCCCTTGGTACAGCCGACTGCTTCTGTATAGCGTCGTGACCTAATGGCTTTCGTGCAGTCCTCAACTCAAGTGCAGTCCCTTTTAGCGATCATCGCGTCCGCCGAAGCCGAACCTCAGATCAATGACAATACAAGGTCCGAGAATACAACGGAAGAGCAGCCTATTCCAGCACTCTTACGGCCCCTAGAGCCATCCTCTACTGCCATCCTCACATCACTGTTTGGCTGGTCTCTGTTGCCGTCTGTTC
>QFDX01000752.1:1677-16874 GCA_003315875.1 Lactifluus piperatus | reverse complement strand
TCCCACAGGTTTCTTGAAGGCAAAATTTCCTAATCTGACCAGGACTGTCACACAAAAGTAACACCATGTGATGTTGGTCGATTATGAATGTCATCTACCTTTTTCTCTAAGTTGATGGTCAAACTTGGAAAGTTGTGTCATGTTTGGATGACTCCCACGGTTGACTTTTAACATGTGACACTTCTGTAAGTTTGACTTCCTGGTAACAACTGTCTGCTTCCCACTCTGTCCACCACACTTATGCAGTGCATTTTCTTCCAAATATTATACTATCTATTTTTTTTTCAGTTATTTCTCACTCCTCCCTGTCCAAATGGGATGTGAGGGGGATCTTTGGGGTTAAGAGAAATGGCTGCATTGCAAAAGGAACATATTTGTTAATTTTTTTTTCATTCTTGTTTTTTCACAACTAATTAGTGGTTTTCTATATTTTTTTTAGGTTCTCATACTACACAGTGACGAAATTGACAAGGATGAGGCATGGGCCTGCACTCACTGAGAGGATGCAGCATTGAGGACGCAGCCCCAAGAACTATGGTGAGGACACAGATGAGGATGTGTTGAGAACAACAAGGACCTGTCGAGTTCAACAAGGGCATGGACACAGGGATGAGGAGGATGAGGTCATGGATGCAGCCACAAGGACAAGGGTGTGCACGCAGTGACAAGGACAAGGGCATGCATGCAGCAATGGGGACAAGGACACACATGCAACAACAAGGGCACGCACACAGTGATGAGGTCAAGGTTGAGGTCACACATGCAGCCATGAGGACAAGGGCGTGCATGCAGCACTGAGGATGAGGTCATGCACACAGCGACAAGGACAAGGGCATGCACACAGCCACAAGGACAAGGTCATGCACACAGCCACAAGGACAAGGATGCACATGCAGCAATGAGGATGAGGTCATGGACACAGCAATGAGGACAAGGACACACATGCAGCAATGAGGATGAGGGTGTGCACGCAGCAATGAGGATGATGTTGCACACACAGCAATGAGGACATGGACGTGGTGACAAGGCCAAGGTCATGGATGCAGCAATGAGGAGGATGCAGTGACAGGAGGACAAGGGTGCGGATGCAGCACTGAGGAGGATGAGGGTGTGGATTAATGCCTGTAGTACAGTACTTATTAGTCATAGCACCCAATAAAAGTTATTTTTATCATTCTTTTTCATTGAAGTGAGAAAAATATCATATATTAAAGTGACAAAAATATCATATATGCCCTAATATACTCCATCTACACAGTGCTGCACAGCTGAGAGCCCTTCTGGACAGTGCTGTGTCACTAGTAGCTACCATTTATTTATCATAAATTCTGGGCAATGCCCTGCCAAACCATTTATTTGCAGCCCAGTAAAAATATGATATGAAATGCCTAGGCAAATGCAATGACATGTGTGTTATTTGATTGCCTAGGGTGATATGTTAGCAATTTCATTTCTTCCTGGGGTCCTTTTTCATTGCTTGCCTAGGGCAATATTTTGGCGATTTCATTTCTTTCTAGGACAATTTATCATTGCTTACTGTTATGGTTCAGTGAACCATGTCCCTTGAGTGGGTCTGTGAAGTACTAAGCCCTGCTAAAGAGGCTCCCTTAGTACTAAGTCACGGTGTTCAATAGCACACCTTGAAGGCTATCAAGAGTCAAGCTAAGTCTCAGAAGCGACTTAGAAGGCTTAAAGAGTCAGGAAAGTTCAGAGGTAGTCAAGAGTTGGTTCTATGAGCTGTATTGCAAAGCTTAAGACCAAGCTGGGGTCTTAAGAGTAGGATACAAGCTACTACTTATACTACTAGCTATAGAATGCACTAGAAACATAGAGAACAACAAGGAATCGTACAGAAGGGGCTTCAGTCATCAATAGTAGGTACTAGAAGGCAAGGGAACGAAGGATAGACTGGCCACGGTCTGGTCCAGTTTGGGTCCAAACCAGGTTCGAGCACAGAAAAATGTCCCCATATCATCAGAGATTCGAGAACTATCAGGCGATCAAACTGCAGGCCATCATGGCTGTGAACGGACGAAGTTCCTGCCCTCTCCACTCTAAGGTCCAGCTATGAACTTGAACGACACTGCTTCACTATCTAGAGCGACACCAATCTCCCATGCTAGCAAGCAAGGCTCAACCATATCACATTCTCAGTCTCTTATCAAAAAGAATATCACCCCGCATGATCTTCATCCCTCTGATGTCCTCATTGAACACTTTGTCACATGGAAGGCTATTGTAAAACAACTTATAGCTTACTTCGAGGTGTGTCTCACTTACCTCTGTCGTAGAATATTGCTAATTCTCAATCACCACATCTAGGGTATTGCAGATATAGAAATGACACCGCAAAGGAAATGACAAAACTTGTTGCCATAATTCAAGTACCATTTTGTTCTGCTAGTTAGTTCTTGGGCAAAGGCGGCCTTCAGGTGCGTAGCTCCCTGTCTGGTTGTGTTAGCCCCCCACGTTCCCACTCAACAAGTACCCTATGTCAGCTAAGGCATGTCATGAGTGCGGGTAACTCATGGCTCCTTGTGAGTAAACTCGTGGGAATACTCATGAGTCAAGTATCTCACGGCTCCAAGTCAGGACACAGGTCATTTAGCTATGGATCCAGGTCAAGTTTGGATAGTCCACAAGTACTTGTATAAGTACTCGCGAGTCTAGTATTCAACATCTCTACTAGATACATCAGTATTCCAACTATATTAAAGTGCTATTGTCATCCGCTGCTGTCATCATCGTTCCGCCGTTATCATCGCACTGCCACTGCCACATGCGCGGTCCTTGCGCTGCTGCTGGCGTGCCCGTTGACCTCGCGCAGCTGCTGGGGTTGTGCTCACGCCGCTGGTGCTGACATCCTCGCGCTAGTGCTGGTGGCTTCGCGCTGCTGCTGGCGTGCCCGTTGTGCTCGCGCTGCTGGTGGTGCCGCTGCCATTGCCCTTGTGCTGGTGCTGCCATCTTTGCGCTGCTGCTGGCGTGCCTGTCGCTCTCGCGCCGCTGGTGCTGGCGTCCTCGCGCTAGTGCTGGCGTCTTCGCGCTGCTGCTGGGGTTGTGCTCACGCCGCTGGTGGTGACGTCCTCGCACCAGTGCTGGCGTCTTCGCACTGCTGCTGGCGTGCCCATTGTGCTCACGCTGCTGCTGGGGTTGTACTCGCGCCGCTGGTGGTGCCGCAGCTGTGGCCTTTCTCCTCGCGCCGCCGGTGCTGCCGTCCTGGTACTTCCATGAGGTCTTTAAACCCCAAACATCCTGCTCACATCCCATTTGGATGGGGAGGAGAGGGTAAAAAGAAACTGAAACAAAAATTGTTAGTAAAATACTTGAAGAAAACGTACCGGGGAGCTGATTGAGGCCAGAGGGGGAAGTGGTGGTGGGAGGCGGCGGTGTCTTGTCACCCATATGTGTACCCGTGAAAGAAAACTTAATTTGGACACTAGAAGTCAAAGGGTCAACCGTGCGAGCTGTCCAAACAGGGTCAAACATTTGTTCCCATGGTTGACTTTTTTTTTTTTTTACAAAGTCACGACTTCCTTTTCACAGGTACGGCGACTATTGCATCAGCTTGTTATACTAACATTTGTTTCCAGTTATTCCTTATACACCCCTCCTCCCCATTCAAATGGGATGTGAGGGGGTTGTTCGGGGTTAAGCGATCCCAAGGAAGCGGTGCTAGACCACGGCCGCAGCAGCACTAGCACGAGGACACCAGCACCAGCACCAGCACAACTCCAGCGTCGATGCGAGCACAACGGGCACTCCAGCAGCAGCGTGAAGACGCCATCACCAGCATGAGGACGACGGCTGTGGCACCACCAGCGGCGCGAGTACAACCCCAGCAGCAGCGCGAAGCTGCCAGCACTAGCGCAAGGATGTCAGCACCAGCGGCGTGAGCACAACCCCAGCAGCCACACGAGGTTGACGGCTGCAGCACCACCAGTGGTGCGAGCACAACGGGCATGCCAGCAGCAGCGCGAAGACGCAAACACCAGCGGCATGAGAGCGACGGGCACACCAGCAGCACCAGCACAAGGGCGATGGCAGCGGCACCACCAGCAGCGTGAGTACAACCCCAGCAGCAGCGCGAAGCTGCCAGCACTAGCACGAGGACATCACCACCAGCGGCGTGAGCACAACCCCAGCAGCCATGCGAGCACAACGGGCACGCCAGCAGCTGCGTGAAGATGGCAGCACCAGCATGAGGGTGATGGCAGCGGCAGCACCAGCGGCACAAGCACAACGCCAGCAGCAGCGCGAGGAAATAGATACAATAGTAGTACAGTAGCTTAATGTAAAGTTAAAGTACTTGCCAAATAAATTTGACTTGCAATTTGACCCGTGAGTACCCACTCTGACCTGCAGATTGTGGTTGCAGATCTGGGTAAATATTTTCAGTGGATGCTACAGATCCGAGTTTAAGTAGTGATGCCTGTGTGACCCACGAGTAAGGATCTGGGTAACTCACGAGTGCACTCGTGACATGCCTTAATGTCAGCCTTGTCAGGATGTATACTATGGCATCCGGGACAAGACTCATGTCATTGCAGATCAGCATGCCAACCTTGGATGTACTATTGATGGATCTATAGTACAGCACCTCCAAAAGTTGCGCATGGAGATAAAGGCCCACATCAAGGTCCGTGCCTGCTGCATCAACCATATGTGTCTCTATTGACGTACCCGGTTTGCAGAATGTCCAGAATCGCAGAAGAACATGAGCTATCCGCTCGGCTTGTCACCCAGCTCACCAACAACATCTCCACTTTCAAGAACACACCGCTTCAAATCACAGCTAAGACCAACCCGTCCGTATATTCTCATCCTTTCTTCAAGGATACGCACTTATTCTGTATAGCTACGTTCCCAACCTTGCTGTCTTCCATCAGCTCCACAAACAGGTCAACAAGGAAAATGCACTTCAAAAGTCTATTGTCATTATGCAACAGAATTCAGCCCACTTCGAGGAAGGAATCGTTTGCACTATCCAGTCTGCTTGGCTGACCTTTGATGGATGGCAGTCTCGCATGTCTGCCACTGTATAGGATACTTGGCATGCTCTTGACGCTCATATGGCCTCCATTCCCCCTGATCACCTCCTTGATCCAGGTATGCCTCTGAGTTGGATGTGGGGATGAGGTCTCTTGTGGCAAGTACCACTCCTCCATTATCTTATTGCATGATGTGCTCCATGTGCCCGAGTTGGGCACGACTATAGCCTCAATCCTACATATCATGAAGGCTGGATGAACAGTAACCTTTGAAGGAGGGTCATGCAACATCACAGGCCCAGGTGGCAAGGTCATCGGCACAATACCTGCGAACGTGAATGAGTTATACAAGTTGGAGCGTGACATCACAGTGGCAGTGGTGACGGAGCATGTGAGTTCCTCCACACAGCATTGCAGGCTTACACACACATCGCCTGCCACCACCACTCGCTCCCTTGACCTCCATCATGCCATACCACCCGAGAACAGAACCTCAACTTATGCATTAGACGCCATCACACCGTACAAATGGCCTCACAGGCACGAGCCCAATTTGGGCATCAAGCTGGAGGAGGGCTGTGCCATGCATCAGGAAACCTACAAATCACTCATAGGGCTCATATGAGCTCATATGAGCTCATATGAGCCCTATGAGCTTGTATGAGGGCAAAAAGTGAGAAAGTCAGAAAGTACTTAAAGCTAGGGTCCATTTTCAGGAAAGGTCTCCTTGATTACTCAGTTATGAGGCTCAAAAGTTGAAAAAGGTCCAAAAGTTGAAAAAGGTCAAAAGTCGAAAAGTGATGCTAGGTCTTTTGTTTCAGTGAGATTAAAAATAGTTTATATCTTATATAAGAGTGATATATACAAAAAACATGATAATATCTATTAAAATGTGCCTGCTCCATGTGGCCCCGCTGCCGCCGTTGTCATGCATCGCCGCCACTGCCACCATCGTGTCGCTGCCACCGCCATCATCATGTCATCGCCCCATCATCATCTCGCATTGTCGCCATTGTCGCTGTCATGTGGTCGTCATCACAGAGTCATCGTCTCGTCGCATCATCGCCGTCGCGTCCATACCCGTACCCGTGGCAGGTAACCCGCAGATATAGGTAGACCCACTGTCTCCCATCCCTGTAGCTCCTGCATCTAGGAGGACTCACAATTGTGGGCTCCCTCAAGCACAGGAGCTGCATCGGGGTCGGGAGCAATCCACACCACGAGCAGATGGCTCACGGGCATGGCTGGGGTCAGCCATCGCGAACGCACGGTTCGTCGCACGTGTGGGGTCGTTGAGGTTGCTACCATCCAGATCGTCCGGTTCTTGAGCCTGTCAACCTGCGCACAGCCATCGCGAACACACGGTTCGTAGCGTGCATGGGGCTGTCGAGCTTGCTACCATCCAAATCAACCAGTTCTCAAGCCTGTCGACGTAGTCAATCCTACGCACGACCATTATGAACACACAGTTCGTCACGCACATGGGGTCACCATATTTTGCTTCTCCATAGCCTACCAACCTGTCATCGTTACCGACTATGACAGGGACTGCACACTGGTGTATCTTCCCTGTCTGCTGCATCACGCAAAGCCTGATGGGTCTTCGTTCGGCGTTGTCTCCGTTTGTATGAACATAGACCGAGCTACACACCAACAGAACCAAAAGAAAAAAAAAGATCAGTCAAAAGAGAGGGATGAAGAGATGGATGCGTGGTTAACTGCGTACTCATGAGTGGGTTGATGTGGGATAGGGAAGGTGCAGTCCTTGCCCGGACACCAGCAGTAGTCGAGAGTGTATACCGATGACTCGCCTGCCAAAACGATGTGGTATGAAAGCCACACAGCGCATTTCCAATCGAAGGTAGACATCGGTAGCGTGGGCTTGTCGTGCGCAAAGTCCTGAGAGACACAGGAACAATTGTCAAAGGACCCATGTTTAGCGTTTGTGGGAAACGGTGGAGTCACTCGAGGGTGCTCTTGTACACCTTTTGACCACCCACTGTTCGGCTGGCTGGCGCCTGCTGCAGTTCTGCGACTGGCCCGAGAATGATGTGTGCACAGTCGAGTGCCTTGACGAGGTCAAGGATGTGGGCATGGGCAGGGGTGGAGGTGGTGAAGGTGTAGTACAACGTGATGGCATGGGCAGCATAGGCAGCAAGAAAGCGAGCATTAGTGCAGATGAAAAAAATGAATGTGTCAGATGAGTAGACATGAAAAAAGTGAGGGACAAACACAAAGTTTCTTGAAGCACGAAGTTGACCATAGCAACACATGAGCATGGGAGGTTGACTCCCTCGCGAGCTGGTCAAAGACTATACTTATAGATCATACTCTGAGGATGTGTGGTTAGCCCACAAAAAACTGAGACTTAGAAGGCCACCTTTTTTGTCTGATGGGAAAATATCATGTTGTCTCTCTTGATATGCCATTGATCTGATGACGAGGGGGAAATAGGACGAGGAAACCACGCAAGGGCAGTGATGCGGGAGCCCATGTCGATGGGTCGCTACTGACGAGTTCTTTTTTTTGCCCGCACATTTGTGTTTGTGGTTGTTTGCTCTAGTCATGTGATTGTTGAGAAACAACTGCTGGATTCCTCTAAGTCAAGAACACGTTGTAACCCGTATGCATGCCGGACGTTCGTAACATCAAGTATGTTTTTCTCCTTGCTATCAACTAACCTCTTTCTCTTCCCTGTCTAGGCCACAGCACCATTTTCGTGCTCCATGGAAGCCATTTGGGGTGCCGTCCCAAATTCGGTTCCTCTCACTGGGAACCTCACTAACCTTTTCTCTTTCTGTGCGTATACTGTATCATCTCAACTTTTGACTTGCAGAGCTAACTTGACAGGGCCCTCATTTCTGATGTATTGCTGGAAGAGGGGCACTGACATGAACCACTGCATATATCAATACTTTCCACTGGCACGTGGATTTGATGGCATGGCATAAAAGGGTGTGTACAGCGCCAACGCAGTTTACACCCCTCAAGATGTTGTGAACATCGTACAATATGCCGAGGCGGTGCGTCCCTATCTCTCTACTTTCCTCCTCCAGTTCTAGCGAAGTCTCACTTGTATGAGAATTGTGGGTGCTACAACAGTGGGGAATCTTCATACGTGATCTTCCTGTTTTGTAAATTTTAAAAACAAACACATTGAGGTGATAGGAAATTGACACTCCTCAGTCATATCTACAGCATACCCGGAACACGTCGTGTGGGCAGAGATGACACCCTGGTCATCATACGCCAACGAGCCACCCGCAGGCCAGCTGCGCCTCGCTTTGCCCACAATAATCAACTTCACGGTAAGCTTGCTGAACACCACTGCACAACTCTTCCCCTTGATGCTGTTTGCCACCGGTGGCAGATGAGATCAATGTGAAGTGTTATGACGACGATACGCAGACGCAGCGCAATCTTGGTGGGCAGACGCTCAACCTGGCCCTTGATGTGTTTACCCAGGCGATGCATCGTGCACTCAAGAACCTTGGAGAGACGCTGGTCGTGTGGGAGGGTAGGCTTATACCTTTCGTTTCCATATGTAGATCTCTCAGTTCTTTTTCGGCAGTTGGTGCAAACCCTCCAGACATGGCAGAACGTGCGTCCCCCTCCCTATACAGAACCTGATCCTGACTGACATCAACGGCTCTCCCTGACGCGCCTGCCTCTGACTTGGCAGGCATATACATTCAACCCATTGGCAAATCTAACCACAGCACGAACTAGTGTTGCCACGGTCCGGTTCCATGCGAGCCGCAGGACCGGACCAGCATTTCTGGCCGGTTCCTGCCGGTCCGGTTCCAGTGAACCGGAACCACTGTGGGCAAACGGCTCCAGAACTGCAGATCATGGTTCAGAACCAGTCAGAACCAACGCAATATCCCTTGTGAGGGTCATTCCTAGGTTTTTGGGGTCGAGGAACACGATGGTGGTGTTGCCAAAGTGATCTGATGCTTCATTAGCTCCCAACAGGATATTTCAGGTAGGTTTTCCTATTTTCTACACCGTTCTTGGTGTTGTTTTTGTGTTTCTCCCTTACCCACTGAGCTCATACCCATACAGATAAAGGGTAGGCTATACCCTTCACGCGCAAGTGTATGAAAGTCATCCGCGGTATCAGCAGATACCGTGGGTTTGTTACATCTACCTACTACAAACAGCAATGTGGCTACGCTATATACTGTATGTACCCCATCCTCTACAGAGCCTGGGATTGACCCCTCCTTGCCCTTGGCCCCTCGCCATCATCATGGGGCGCTGTGCGTAATCTTGTTGTCGAAGTCCCGGTGGTGCTGATGGCAGCAGCAGCATTCCACACGGCGCCGGTATTGTCGTCAAGGGCGGTGGAGCTCTTGCCAAAATCCGATAGTTCCTTGCCAGTGCGTATACGGGCCATGCAACCACGCTCCCGCTCTCTCCGGCTGCGCTCCTCAATGTCACAATGGTACAGCTCGTCGAGCGGTGGGGCTTCAATGTAGTCACGAATGTCCTTGCCGTCCTTGCGCAGCGCGCGTTTGATGCGGAGCACAAGGACTCAGTGGGCCCACTTTGGGGCAAGGGCCGGCAGCGGGCCATCCCCACAGGGCTGGTGAGGTGAACTCGGTGGGGGCTCATCGCAGATGCACAAGAGTGGCGTGGGTGCGTGGCCACAGGCATGCTTGAGGCGGTCATACTCGATGTCAATCCTAGGAGACAAGGATATGACAGTGGGAAGGGAGACAAAGCGAGCACGTGTGTCATGCATCATTATACCACCATGCAGCAATGATGAAGGAAAATGGGGGCCATGCTTGTAGAGGACATCTGGAATGGAATGGTGCTGGTTACACGACGGGTGCGACAGTGAAGGCTCATCGCCAGTGACCATACTGGGGTCGCCGTCTCCTCCATCAAGACAGGAGATTAGGTGGAACTTGCTGCGACCGTGGTGATAGGGGAGTGGGTATGGGGAGCGTGGCGACAGAGTCTCGCCATGGAACTGACCAACCTCTGCGCCACGTGGCAGCGGTGGCAAGGGTGAGGCATGTTGAAGAGTCGGAGCGTGACAGGAGGGTGGTGTGCGTAGTTTTGATGGCATATGGATGGGCCTTTTAATAAACATCAGCATGAGTTCGTGACTGACAATACACAATGGCAAATGTTCAGTCTACTCACTTTCAAGGCTAAGCACAAAGATTGTCCAGGTAAAGTTGAGGGGGACCCGCCCACTGCGCCCAGCTTCCTGACCCTGTTGCGATTGGGAACCATGGTTGTTGTTGCTGAGCGTGGTGTCCAAACTTATGCCCGATAAACTTCTCGGCCGGGACACCAGCCTCCTGTGCAGCTGACTCCAGCTCATCTAGAGGGAGCGCCTCCGTATTCAAGTACATCACCTGCAAAGTCCCTCGGTAGTTCAACATCTGTCGCTGGTTTGGTGGATCGGCGGTGCGGGTGACGATGGACCAGAGATGGGCTTCTCGGGCACCCACACATCGAGCCTGCGTTCGACAAGGCACTTCTCCATCGCATCGTCGTCGATGTGCTGGTGGTGCTGGTGGCAGCAGTGGTAAGGGTGAGGCGTCGGCAGTGAGGCAACGCATCAACAGGGATGCAATGAGGAGCATAGTGGTGGTGATGCTTGTCAATGTGATCCATTGCAGGTATCACAGTGGCAAGGTGAGGTGTTGAACGTGAAAAGGGAAGGATTGCATCCTTGAATATCTGCAAAAACCTGAGTAGCAGGAATGGGTTGATAGCCAGCACAACGTACTGCCAACACTCGCAAAGCTGCAGAGGCCCATTCTTCTTCTGAAAGCCCATACCCCCTCATGTCCCTGTCGACAGTGATTTTGTCGATTCCTGGTGATATTCGAGAGAGATTGGAAAGGCTATCACCATTTGCGAGGTCTTCAAGGAGCTGAACCCAGTGAGGAAGTATGATTTGACCGGCGAGCGGCAACCTCCATAGCGGCAGGGGAGCTAGAAGGTGGTGGGAGGAGCATGTTTGCAATTTGGCAGAGGTACAGGTGGGGATGTGAGCGTGGATGCCAATCTGCATTTCGGGTCAGGCCTGTCAGGGTTCAGGGTTTGTGTGCCTGGATGTGATCACGTGAAGACTCCCCTTTGTTATTATGATTATGCTGTCAGTGCATATCAAAGTCAGTAAGGGAGCGGCAGGGACTGGAACAGGGTTTGTGCAATTGTCCATTAGCGTGGGCAAGGGTACGAGAGGTGCCAGTAAGCTCAGCCGGGCAAGTAAATGGGCATCAGGAGGGCACATGAGAGCCAGAGCTTGTAGTCCAATGTGCTGGACCAGTAATGTATGCGTCCTTCTCCTCTGGCTTCTGCCACCTGTTTCGTGTATCTCCGTCACCTCTCCAAACGAGTCGTTTGATGACATGCGAGCCAAAATTGAAGGACCTTGATATTCGGGAGGTGGTCCCCATCTTGTGCTAAGGCTACCGCCTAAGTCAGATGGCTGTTGTTGACTATGCCGACCGCGAGGCTGGTGTCCACTACGCGAGGACATGGCCTGTTGTACATTAAGGTCCCCGAGTGCCGCAACAAGTCTGGGGGGTAAACTGGCAGGTAATGCGAGAGGCTTTGGTGCAGACGCTGGTTCACGAGGGCAATCCCAGGATGCGGGTTTTATTTGACGATCGTCTGATGGCAGTTTCGAAGATCGACGCTCTTCGCGCAAGGCACGTATGTGTCGCTCCTCCAGTGAGTTTTCCTTATGTCCATCACCTACCAGTGCGCGGGGAGCCCCTTCGGAGGAATGAACTGATGCCCGTTCGCGATGCCCTTCTTGTATTTGATAAGGGCGCGCAGGCAAAAGCCCTTTTGACTGCCCCATTGGCGACAAAGGCCGTTGCTTGTACTCGTCCTGTGGGGGCTGCCACCCACGGTCGCTCTCAGCTATCACTGACATATCCTCATCCTTAGAAGGAGGCAAGACATTGCGGTCCGGCGGTGCAACGTAAGGAGGAAGGATCGGGGGAGGCGGTGCACCCGGCAGCCGTGTACTCGCTGGCGGAAGGTTCAACACAAACTTGAGTTCCTTTGTCGTATTCTGCAGTAGAGACTAGATGCTGTGACAGAGGCAGTGGTGGTGAAGGAAAGATTGTATCAGGGAGAAGACCAGAACGGTTCTATCCTGAAATCAGATCTGTCCCGCTAGGTCAACAAAGTTAATTCACTAACCAACTGCTCTTGCGGTGGACCGTGCTCAGAGATGGAGTCGCGACGGGCCCACGGAAGACGGACCTCAATCGAGTCGGAGATTGGCTACAACCCTACTTGAATGATGCAGAAACGTTTAGCCACAAGGGTACGACAGCTTGATGTTCTCTACGCGGGCCAGATGCACTGAACGCCTGGTGTCGCAATTGCTCCTGACTGGATAAAGGGGCACGTAGTTCAGAAGATCGGTAGCAGAGTGATTGAGGGCGACGTCGCGCTATACAAAACTGCAAACATATGAGAGAACGATGACCTGAGGGATGATAAACTGGTAACCATGAGATACAGGCGCATACAAAGTTCATTTGCTTCGTACCTTCTTCGGGTTCGTCGTATCTTCCAGTCGACCAGGATCTTGCAACCACCACCTTAGTTGGGTTTCTTGACACCGGAGGAGAACGACTCTAATACCGGGACATTAAGTCGACAAAATTGACCGGATTCATAGATGCATACCTCTCTATCATATCTTTATTGTCAAAGCAACGCTCATGATGCCAATGATCTTCGGCAGACGGAATATCCTGTGGCTTTCCAGGTGGCAATGTGGGCAGTGGAGCTGATGACAGCAGCGCGCTTGCTTGTCGAGGCTCGTATTGAGGTTGTGGTTATCCATCGCGGGAGCGTGCATGAACACTTTCCGCGACCACCGGAGCAGATGCTCTGGGGGGAACCAGCGCAGCATTCAGACCTTCTCGCCTCCTGGAGTGCGGTGACGGAGGAATATGTCCGCGACTTATAGCACCGTTATACAAAGACGCGCGATTGGGCAGCTCTCGAGGATGTGCAGACCCATCATATGAGAACCTGGACGGGTAAGGCGGGTCAACGTCCATGCGGTTGTCCCGGCTGAACTTGTCCACGTAAGCATGTCGGGCGCCATGAACAGATGCCCGCGAATGGTTGAGTCGTGTAGTATCGTTGTCTGAGTGGCGAGACGGCATGACTTCATGGTCACTAGAAATTGCGGGATAGTGTCTATGGAGAGATGGGGCACTGGATTTATCGGGGCCAATGCTACCAAATTGCGCAGATGGGGAAGAATGGCACAACCCACCATGATCACAATCTGTTGCACGATGCGGATACCGGTATGTTGCGCCTGCCATGGCTTTTGCTACGACAGACGGCCTTAAGGAAGGGGAGTAGGGATGGGATACCAAGGGCAGATGCAACAACGGAGGATGCGCGGGCAGTTGTGTTGCGGACATACTCGTCGGCATGGTCTATGTCGGTCCGGAGGTCGAAAGTCTGTGGGGTGCTGCATCAAAGGTACCTCATGGGCATCTGGGCCCCCCTGATGTCTATTCTGGGTTTGGAAGCCCAACTTGATCCAGGCGGGGTGTATTCGGGTCGCCAGTGACCTGCTGACTTGCGCGTGGTCGACTCCTTGTGGAGCGCCGTTTCCCAAAGCGGCCAGCCAGAGGATCGCCTAGTCTCAGCCGAGGAATGAGGCTCCGTGCCTCCGTGTAGGACGAATCGGCTGCGAACTGTTCCAGCGTGCAGAAATCCTCAGAAATTGAGAACGCGTGGGGGGTGTCCAGTGACACTCCCCCTGCCTCGCCGATGTCCTTGGAAAGTGAGAACACGTGGGGGGTGTCCGGTGACACTCCCCCTGCCTTATCGGCATCCGTGTCAGTAGTGACGCCCTCGCCGGACGTGAGGTCGCGTATGCGGCGCGTGAGCCTCCAGGTACATGCACGGCGTGTGGTGGCGATGGGCTCCTGAACGGGACGGGCGAGCCTGGGGTCGTAGACAATAGTGGGTGAGGGGGCGAGGGCGATCGCGGGCGGTGTGGAAAGTGTCTGAGGGGTGGCCAGAGCAGGGGGCGGAGCTGCAGTCAACTCGCATGCGGCTGGTGCTACCATCCTCCCCCCTCGAGGTTGTACTGTAGCTTCTGGAATGACAGACTTTTCGTCTGCTGGTCCGATCTCCTCACAAATTGGGTGAGGCCACATGGTCTTACAGGTAACACAATAGATCTCCTTCATTTTCAAACGCACGCTGCATTCTCTGCTTAGATAATAGAGCATCAATTGTTCGACGTGCCAATATCCCAAACTTGCAAGCATTTCTGTCTCCGTCTTGTATGACAGCAGGACATCGTGTTCTCGTTAACACCCAATTGCATATTGGATACCTCAAGATTTATTATGTCCACATTGATGTCTTCAGATCTTGGTGAGTCTTCTCGACAGTTACATTGCTTTATATTAAATCAATCATCAGCAAACGGCTGTTCATCTACACAGAGCTACCCAGCTCTACACAGATTGCTGTAGATGCATAAAGTGCCATAGATCGTGTAGCTAGGTCCCTGTCTACTCAGAGCTACCTAGAGCTGTACAGAGCCACAGTTCATCTGTGTAGAGCTACATAGAGCTCCCAAGCTCTACACAGCACATTGCTTTGCTGTGTTAGCAGCATCTACACAGCACTACATCATTCTTTGCACCTCTATAGTTTTTCTTTTTCCAACATATAAATTTCCATTTTCACACAGATTTCGAAATGGGAGAAAGAAATTTTATTATTGTAATTGTATTACAAATTATGTACTGGTTATCCCACTCTCACCCTCGCCCTCGCTGTCCCCCTCCACTCTCGCACTCGCACTCACCGTCTCCCCTCGCACTTGCCATCCCCCCTCGCTCTCACTATTCCCCCTCGCTCTCGCTATCCCCCCTCGCTCTCACTGTCCCCCTCACTCTCGCTGTCTCCCTCGCTCTCATTGTCTCCCTCCCTCCCACTCACCCTGCTAACAGGGGTTGGACTACCTTGTTGTGTCACCCTCATCATGTGGTGTCCTCCTCGTCGCGTGGTGGTGTGCCCTCGTTGCGTGGTGTCGCCCTCGTTGCGTGGTGCCCACCTCGTTGCGTGGTGGTGTGCCCTCGTCACGTGGTGTCGCCCTCGTCGGTGTTGCCCTCGTCGCGTGGTGCCCTCCTCGTCGCGTGGTGGTGTGCCCTCGTTGCGTGGTGTTGCCCT
>QFDX01000751.1:0-12308 GCA_003315875.1 Lactifluus piperatus | reverse complement strand
ATATGAATCACTGTGCCCAAATAAAGGTTTGCTGGGAATACAAGTTTGCTGGGGAATGCGCTGCATCACGCCCGCGCCCGTGCCTGCGCAGCTCTGCCCACCCGCGCATGTGTGGGTGGTGCCTGAAAGCCGCGGCTCAGGCCGCGGCCCACGGCTTTTGGAACTCTGAGCCTGAGCCGCAGGCCGCCCTAGGCCGCCATGACGGCCTAGCCAGGCTCGGCTAGGCTCGGCCCGGCCCCGGCCGGCTTGCGGCTTTGGGCCGAGCCTTGCACAACACTAGTCGCGTTCGCCTTGGCCAGCTTCTCGCTCGACAGCCTTTCAGTGCTTTTCGAGTTCGCCGAGATCGCGCCTACTCATCTCGAGTCGTACGCGAACCTGTTTCTCCTCAGCAGCTGCCCGGGCCAGTCGCGCGCGGGCGTCCGCGATCTCTGGCCTATGTATCAGCCACCGCCAGCAGAATGTCCCGACGTACCGGCGAGACCGGTAAGGAGTATTTGGAGGAGATCTTCGGCGGAAGCGAGCGCGGTCTGCCTCGCGGTGTGTTTGTCTTTGACGCCGTTGTACTCGGCAGTGACGGCATCTACCTGCGTCTTTTCCTCCGTCAGCGCAGCTTCACGCTGATGCCAGTGAGAGTTGGGGGATATGAAAAGGTGTAAAGAGTGACTCGGACGCTCACTTCACTCAACTCGCGCGCAGACGCACCCTGTGAGGTTCTTTCGTTCTTGATAGTGACCCTCTTTGATCTCCGCCTGGGTACGCAGCTTGATGACCACTTTTTCGAGCTTGAGACCGCCCCACGTCTGATTCCGAGTGTGGATCGGGGAACATGCAGTATACATGATGACGAAGAGGAAGGCGAGCCAGAATGTGAGTGAAAGCGCAATGGGCGAGCCTTGCATACTGAGGTCTTTGTAGCGCACGAATTAGCCATTGAGGCGACATGGGGTCGATGACGATAAGCACGTGGGTGGATGCGTCCATGATCCCTAATATAAGGTGATTGTCATGTCACGATGCATAAACAGTCATACCTTGGCATTGCAGGTATTTCTTGAGGAAAGCCGATATAGCCAGGTGCAGTGAGGAGTAAGCACCCGCAAGTAAGTTTGGGTACACCGGCTGAGTTTCTCCTCCTGACCAAGGGCTATCAAGATGGGCTCCATGTTCGCCCACGCGATGCCGACAGGAACGAAGAGTAAGCACAGCATAATGAATCACTGCTGGAGGAGGACCGACAATTCGGTCGAGTGTTTTCCGCCAGTGAAGGCTTGCGAGCCTAACGTATCTAGGGCAGTCAAACCGCCAAGTACGAGACACCAACCTGTAGGTGGTAAAAAATATCTGTGGACGCAAAGGGAGCCAGTACGCGGTTTGGTAAATTTGTCAGCCACACTGTTGGCCACTTGCTGTTGATGGAGTGGGAGTTGCTTGAGGCTAGAGGGAGAGGCCGTGGTGGGAGGCCGTGGTGTCAACAGCAGTGAAAAGGAAGTCGAAACTTGGTAGAAAAATAAGAATTCAACCATCACGCGCATCACGTGGGAGTCGTCTTTCCCTTCCGATTCAAACGACGACAACGACACCCTTAACCACTGCAGCTAGGACCGCCAATATTCCCATATCGACATTTCCCCATCCCCATCGTCTCTCCCCCAATCCTCAAGGGCGATGAGGAAGATGATTTCTCTGATGTCAAGGCAGTTTGTAAAGGTTGTGTTGATATGAGCGACGCCCAAACTATACGCCCCTCGAGCATCTTATTTTGCCCCTGATTGGATGTAAGAATCGACTGGACATCCTGCGCAGAGCGCTGCGATTCCCCACATGATGCCAATCTGTGCTTGCGAACTGACCGTAGGATATGAATTTAGTTCTGTCCGAGCTCTCCCCTCGATGTCGGACCTACACCGTGCCTCGAAATTCCGATTAATCTTGTCCATTCCCATTCCTTCTGAGCTCCCTTAACAACGCTGGACCCATACTGGTCATGCCCTTACGTTCTTCGATCCCCTTCGCTGCGGCGCATACACTGACACGCTTCACTCTCCCTTGAGTTCTCGATTCGGAGATACTTACCTCTGCAGGACATCGTGTTTTCCGCCGACACTGTTTGCCTGGCTAGTTTTCTTCTTGATTCCTCCAGGGGCAATGAATCTTGTCGCACGTTCTTTACAAGCTTGCATCGACGTATCAATGGAGTCGCCTTCCTGCAAAAACGAGGCAATTGGCGTGAAGCTGTTGGTTGTTGGTCAAGCGACTGCAGGGGAATCGTATAACTAATATCAGAGTGTAAATGACTAGAAACCAATGAGCTTAGAGGACTCCACGTTCCCAGGGTCCTTTGGCTTAAAAGAGTGAGAATGAAATGGTATTTGTTCTCATGAGTATGGAGGACTAGGAGGCGCGGTGGTTGAGAGCCTTAGTATTCGGCTCACCATTTAAATAGCGAATTATTTTTCTGTGAAGAATAGATTCAGGAGGGATGATCGATGATCGATGACTAGATGACTCCCGCATAAGGATGTGAGACCATGACTTTCAGAAAGATGGCCTCCCCCAATCAACCAACAAACAGAAGACGCCACAGTCTGGTAAAGCACAATACTATATTCTGAACATCCAAGCAGGTGTATAAGGACGTCCGGGTGAGCAATCCTAAAATTTCTTCTAGAATAGCAAACTATGGTCGACTCGCTATGAGAGGTGTGTTTTTTTTTACGAATCGGGATTTATATTTATATAGCACAATTTGTTTACAAAAACAACGACGCGCTCGCTTGTCTATATAAACAATTTAGGTGAAATGGTATGATGTCATGTCTCTAATATGTGTGATGGTGTATGTGTACAGAAGCTCGGCAATGATTAATGATTATTGATTCCGTGTGACTACCCATGATCGATGATCGATGACGATGATCTTCGGGGAGTATGAAGATCAAGCGCCCGTCTGCGTCTATCCATCACTGCATCACTACTTATCCAGTCACTTGACCGTGGGCTTATCAGTCAAAGGCTATACACCCTCAGCGCCTCAGCACTAGCCAACTACCCCCAGATCCCTCATCGTCTGACCACCCCTCACAAGTCAAACGTTACGCATACCCCATCTCCTAGCTCCATGCCAGAGACAACACCTTCATCTTATAACCTTCATTTGATCTCCAAAGCATTGTCCGACTATGCCAAGCTGACCGGCATAGACCTCACAACAAACCCATTCGCAGACCAGCTCCAGAATTTTAACTCTATCGATGCTATCTCTCAGCTACTCCAAGACAGAGCAAAGGCGTTCAAAACCTATCGGGACGAACATCGCAAGCTGATCAACTGCCTCAGCCCAGTCCTCCAGTTCTTACTTGCTTTCTCCGGTACCCTTGGCGAGGCCCTTGTTCTCGTGAGCATCACTCAGTCGATCCCTCTTTAACCATTCCAACTCCACGCTACCCCTCTCAGGCGCCGTTTCCACCTGCGAAAGCAATCTTCGTCGGAGTCGATGTCTTCCTGACAGTATGTATCCCTCTCACCCTCGATTCCATCGTCCTCACATCTCGGTCGATCAGGCTGCTTGCGGTGTCACTACGAGTTATGACGCGCTTGTAGACATCTTTGAGCGTGTAGGGAACTTCCTGAATCGACTTCACATTTACACTCAAGTCCAGTTCACGCCTGCCATGACGAATATCATCGTGAAGATTATGGTGGAAGTACTGTCAGTGCTTGCCTTAGCAACGAAGGAGATAACCCAGGGCCGTATCAGTGAGTAGATCCTCTCTCTCAAGTTCTTCGTTTCTGGACATGTTGTAGGGAAATTCGTAAAGAAATTATCAGGAGAAAGTAAAATCGAGGCTGTGCTGCGGAGGTTGGCACAGCTCACCGACGAAGAAACTCGGATGGCCCAAGCCTTGACTCTCCGTGGGGTCATGGGCGGTACGTAACCATGGCATTTACTTGTTGAATGACCTGAACTGTGATCCTGTTAGACGAGAAGTTACAAAAAGAGATGCGAACTTGGCTTTCCCCTCCGGATCCGTCGGAAAATCATAATATTGCATGGGGACTTTGTAAGGATGGGTCTGCCACTGGGACGTGGTTTGTCGAAGGTGTTTTTGAGGAATGGAGAAATTCGGGATCACTCATGTGGATATATGGTAAACGTGCGTACTGATTCGTCTTGTAATCTTACACATACTGACGGCTGCCTACCATCCCAACATGTCTATGTAGCGGGATCTGGAAAGAGTGTGTTGTGGTATGTGTCGCAACAATCATGTAATCCCAGCGTGATTAAAATTTTCAACCAGCTCCACTATCATTGAAGCGACCGAAGCAATTTCAGACACCGAATCAGCCCTGATGGCATATTACTATTTCGATTTTAGGGACACCGCAAAGCAGGGTGTCCGTGGATTGCTCAAGTCGATCCTTACCCAGCTCAGCTCTACTTCCGGTCGTTGCAGCCGCATTCTTTCCGACCTATATTCCGGGCATAAATCTGGATCTCGCCAGCCTGGCGATGATCAGCTTAAGCAATGTTTAGTGAACATGCTGTCATTCCGCGAAGCGCCCACGACTTACATCATCATCGATGCCCTGGACGAATGTCCCAACATTTCTGGCGTGAAGTCCCCTCGCGAACACGTCTTGAAGCTTGTAGAGGAGCTTCTCAGTTTACGACTCTCAAATCTTCGTCTATGTTTGACGAGTCGTCCCGAAGCGGATATCACTCCTATTCTCATGCCTTTGGCTTCCCACCTTGTGTGTCTTCATGACGAGGGTGGACAGAGAGAGGCCATTAGGGACTATGTTGAATCGGTGGTTCACTCTGACCCGTTGATGAAGAAATGGCGAGCAGAGCATAAAGAGTTGGCGATCGATACACTTGTGCGGAAGGCTGACGGAATGTAAGTTGTGAGCATCATACCACCCCTATAGTTGTTTATGTGACGCAAATAGGTTTCGATGGATTGCCTGTCAGCTGGAAATACTCCGTCACTGCATTCCCGAAAGTCTCCCTGACGCTCTGCATCAATTACCCGGGACGTTGGATGAAACGTATGAGCGTATTCTGCTAGGGATTCCGCCAATAAACGGAAAATATGCGCATCGGCTCCTGCAATGCCTTACTGTGGCGATCCGACCTCTTCGAGTTGAGGAGCTCGCAGAGGTTCTCGCCATCCGCTTCGAGACCGGAAGCCACCCAGAACATAATCCCGATTGGAGCTTGGAGGACTCTCGAGAAGCTGTTTTATTGACATGTTCAAGTCTAATTTCGGTTGTCAACGTGGATGGGTCACAAATCGTCCAATTAACGCATTTATCTGTCAAAGAATTCCTGACATCCGACCGCCTCGCCAAAGCAGGGGAGGACCTCTCCCGCTATCACCTCCTTCCGCAAGCGGCACATCTGATCCTCGCACAGGCTTGCCTGAGCACCCTACTCCGATTAGATGACCAAGTCGACAAAGAAAGGATAAAGGAGTTCCCACTGTCGATCTATGCAGCCCAATACTGGGTCGAGCATGCTCAATTCGAAAATGTGTCGTCAAGCATTGAAGAGCTTATGGAGGAGCTGTTTGACCCAGACAAGCGGCATTTCTCAACATGGGTGTGGATATTCGACGTGGATCGACCTTGGGATTGGGTGGAACACATGTCGAGCGAGCGCCCAACGGAGCCGGAAGCAGCTGGGTTGTATTATGCATCGTTGTCCGGTTTCCGCGGCGTTGTAGAACACCTCATTGCCAGCTGTCCGGGGAACATCGATGCTTCTGGAGGCATCTACGGCACTGCATTACATGCTTCCCTGGTGATGGGATATTTCGACATCGCCCTGCTATTACTTGAGCACGGCGCGGATGTGAATGCCGTAAACGACCTGGGCATGAGTCCGTTGAATCTCGCATCAGGAAGAGGACGTCTTGACATTGTTAAATTCTTATTGAATTTGCAGCCAGACGCCAATATACATGATGGCGATGGCGAGATGACAACGGATGTGGCATCGCGCACAGAAGAACCGGAGGTGGGGCAAGTATCGCTACGTTATGTCGTAGATGTGCACTCCCGTGACCCCGAAGGCTGGACCCCATTGAAGGCAGCTTCGCGATACGGTCATTTGGATATCGTGCGGCTGCTACTCGAGAATGGCGCTGCAGTGGACTCCCGTGGCGACGATGGCCGGACCCCATTGCAGGAAGCTTCGCGATACGGTCATTTGGATATCGTGCGGCTGCTACTCGAGAATGGCGCTGCAGTGGACTCCCGTGGCGACGATAGCTGGACCTCATTGTATGCGGCGTCACGATACGGCCACTTGGATATCGTGCAGCTGTTACTTCAGAACAGCGCTGCAGTGGACTCCCGTAATAACGACGGCTGGACCCCATTGCAGGAAGCTTCGCGATACGGTCATTTGGATATCGTGCGGTTGCTACTCGAGAATGGCGCTGCAGTGGACTCCCGTGGCGACGATGGCTGGACCTCATTGTATGCGGCGTCACGATACGGCCACTTGGATATCGTGCAGCTGTTACTTCAGAACAGCGCTGCAGTGGACTCCCGTGGCGACGATGGCTGGACCTCATTGTATGCGGCGTCACGATACGGCCACTTGGATATCGTGCAGCTGTTACTTCAGAACAGCGCTGCAGTGGACTCCCGTAATAACTACGGCTGGACCCCATTGCAGGAAGCTTCGCGATACAGTCATTTGGATATCGTGCGGCTGCTACTTGAGAATGGCGCTGCAGTGGACTCCCGTGGCGACGACGATGGCTGGACCTCATTGTATGCGGCGTCACGATACGGCCACTTGGATATCGTGCAGCTGTTACTTCAGAACAGCGCTGCAGTGGACTCCCGTAATATCGACGGCTGGACCCCATTGAAGTCAGCTTCGGCATCCGGCCATATAGATGTCGTCCGACTATTACTCAAGAATGGCTCTGCCGTGGACTCCCATGACCACAGTGGCTGGACCCCATTGATGATCGCTTCGGGACATGACCATGTCGATATTGTGCAGCTATTACTCGAAAATGGTGCTTCTGTAGACTCCTGTAATAACGATGGCGACACCCCATTGAAGGTGGCCTCGCAATACGGCCATCTTGATGTCATGCAGTTGTTACTCCAAAACGGCGCAGCTGTAGAGACATGCAACAGTCAAGGCTTCGCTCCATTACACTCAGCGTCAAATTCCGGATATCTTGATATCGTACATCAGCTACTCGATCACGGTGCAATCGTCAACATGCGCACAATGGGTGGAATGACTGCTTTGCATCTGGCATCCCGTGTTGGGGAACCCGATATTGCGGACTTGTTGATCTCGCGTGGTGCCTATGTAAATGCCAGAGATGACGAGGGCAAGACATCATTACATTTTGCAGCACAATCCGGCCACCTCAATCACGTGCTTCTGTTACTTCGCCACGGCGCAAATATAGGCGCACCTTGCGCGAAGATGCAGACCCCTTTGCACCTAGCAGCAGCTAATGGCCATTCCGATGTTGTTGAATTGCTCATCCGGCGCGGTGCAGAGATCGACAAGGAGAACGAGGACAAGGAAACCCCACACGAGGCATCAAGCAATGGGAAACTCCAGACTGCCTGTATACTAGCTAAATGTGGTCCAAATGAGG
Source organism: Lactifluus piperatus (assembly GCA_003315875.1). Taxonomy (NCBI): domain Eukaryota; kingdom Fungi; phylum Basidiomycota; class Agaricomycetes; order Russulales; family Russulaceae; genus Lactifluus; species Lactifluus piperatus. Next base: position 4,665 of record QFDX01000751.1, on the reverse strand, counting down.
ATCCGAAAGATGAAGACGGTTGTACACCATTGCACCTAGCAGCACGACAAGGGCTTGTGGACATCGTCAAACTCCTTGTCCAGCTCGACGCAGATGTCAACATTAGGAATGGAAACGAGGAGACCCCACTTGATCTTGCCCGTAGAAATGGGAAACACGGCGTCGTGAGCTTCTTGGCTGAGCAGATGGGAGAGCCACATCTGTATCGTATGGCCAGTACAGGCATGACGGCGCTGGACACGGGGCTACAAGATGCTCACTCCGACAGTGTGGAGGTATCAACCAGCGGCAGTGAAGACGCAACCTGTCTCGACAGCCCGGGCGCTTCCGAGTCGTTGCTTATTGCATCTGCAAAAGGGGACCTCAACGTGGTACGGTCATTGCTTAGCCGCGGTGCAGACGTCAAAGAACGGAATACAATCGGCCAGACTGCACTTTTTCGGGCGTCACGAAACGGGAGACTTGAAGTTGCAAAATTGTTGATTCAGCATGGCGCGAATGTGAATTGCAGGGACAAGTATGGGTGGACGCCGTTGCACGTCGTATCACGATACGGACATTTGGCTGTCGCGCGACTGTTACTTGACGAAGGCGCCGATGTAAACGCAGAAATGCCTGGCCTCCGTACTGCATTGCTTCTCGCATCAGATAATGGTTATCTTGAGATTGTCAAGATACTACTCGAAAAAGGAGCAAATGTTCATGTGTGTGATGATGAAGGCCGGACACCAGCTCAGGTGGCGTTAAGTAGCGCAGAGCTGGAGGTGGTGCAATTATTGTCGGAGTATGGCGCGTACTGAGGTATGATTCAACATGATATTACTGTACAAGCTTCTCAAATATGCATTTTCTCAGAGCGCTGGTATAAATACTATTTAGGTAACTAGGTTGCCCTAGAATGGGTGCGAGGATATACTGGCAAAATTAGGACGTTGAACTTGTTTTCTGGTTTGTGTTTACCCCCGATTGCAATCATTTGAGTACGTAGCAATGCCAATTTGTAAATTAGATGTTGCGTAATATAAGGAGCTCTTGCGACAAGGGGCAAATGATTCAGACGTGCACAGGAACTGGTAGGTGACTGAAATTCTCTTGTAGGATGCTTCCAGACATAAATTTCCTCATTGAGATATACTGTACTTACAGAACTCTATGTCCATAGCCTAGTCCAGGTCATTGCATCAGTCTCCTCGCATAGCCCGGAATGGGCTCCGTGGACATTGTGCTTTGGCACTGCCCATGTTTGAGAATGCCAGCGTACAGAGCCACCGGCTCCTTTGGCAACATGTCAAAGTGCAGGCCGAGGACACGACCGAGGCGGTGCCTTCTCTCCCGTAGTCAAGTGAGGAAGAAAGAAAAACACAAGCACAGAGGCAGTCAAGGCCACGGAACAGATACGAAATGCAATAAGGATGAATTCTAGTGCACTATTTAGCACGGCGAGCCATCGTGTTTGTTCAGACTGTTTCCTAAGTCCGAGGGCCGGCTCAAAGTAACGGATGTCGAGCACCGGTCATCGCGCGCGGCACATCGAGCGAAGGGGTCGCAATGAGCGAGTCGCACGCCTCGACACGTCATGTTCGAGTAGCCCAAAGGTCTACTCGACGTCACTGCAGGTAGGGCTGGATGAGCCGGTGGTTGATAGGCAGTTGCAAGGTGCGCTCGATGTGCGAACGGGTCTGGGGTACCCGTTGAGGAGAATAGACGGAGAGTGGGCCCTCTGAGTGGCAGCAGATTGGGTAATTATGATGCGAACGAACTCCTCAGCAAGCTGATGCCTTGTACAGTATTGTATTGGTCGAAGGGACTTGTAGATGGAACGAAGTTGACGCATACATCCCGTCAGCATCGATCTCACTCTACTGATATCAATTATCGTACTTGTACTTCACCTGCATTTTCGTGAGGCATGCAGGTGAGGAACAGCGCAGCAGTACGCACCTCGGTGATGCATAATCTTCCAAGTTAGTCACAGTATCTCCCTTCTGAGATCGTGGAATACAACCTCATCAAGCTCAGACGGAAGATTATACTCAAGCAGAGTTACGCAGTCGAGCGGCGCGCGTGATTTTAAGAAAGGCTGCGACGCAAGACAGCTTGTTGGTTTTGTTCAGCGCTCGAGGAGCAGAGACGGGAGTACAAGAGGAAAGGACTTAAAAAGCACTGTCGGAGTTTTAGAATGAGATGCGAGGCGATCTCGCTCAGGTACGTTCTCATATCTCGAGGGGACACATTGGGTTTAAGGCGCTTTGTGGCAATGAAAGGCTGCCCAAAACCAAGTGGCGTCCAGAGAGGGTGCGAGGAATCGCGGGATGAAGCGATGAATCGATGAAGCTTTAGCGCGACTTGGTGACGAGGAAAAAGTGACACAACATCGGCTAAGAAATAGCGATCAATGTTGAACGTTGATCGTTGAAAGTGAAGACTAGTATATCGTGTTAGGAGTCATGTCAAATTGGACGCTACAATGTTCCAATACTACCAGTGCCGCCGTGTGGCAGTAAAGGTCACTGCTGTGCCCAAACAATTACTTGGGAATAGTAACACGGTAACACGGTACATGCCAAAAGAGACACATCCATCTCGTCCATTGAATTGACCCGATGTGGAAGACTCACGTGACTTGAAAGCAACTGGACTACCCCTTGCTGAACTTCGACTCCACGACGACAACATCATCACAATCAGCGGGAGACACAGATTGAGGTGACATGGAAGCACAGGGTTGGTACCGGTGCCCACTCAAACATCCTCACTCCCAGAATTGTGGCTGTGGCTGGCCCACTCGTCAACCACAAACACTGACACATCCACGATCCACAATCTATTGTTCATATTTCTGTCACAACCACCAGCGGAACTAAAGTTCTGCTGCCTTGACCTAACACCTTCAGTTTACATCCTATATCCACACTCTCCGTCGGCGTCAGTATATAAAGACAGCTGGAACTGTCCAACAAATATCATTACTCGCTCATCGCGGCAGCGCACTGCGGGAACAAGCCCAGCAAGCACTACAACTTGACTTCTGACGAAGGGAGGACTGTCGCCTTCGGAGAAGTCAAAGTCACAAAGCGGGGCTGGCCCCTTCTCAAACTTGATTCATCTCGAAACTTTCCCTGCTTCTTCGTCCCCGCATAGCTCCAGCAGCATCGCGGCATTTGCGCAGGATTCACAGATTCGCCCTTGGGACTCCCTCGAACGGGTTGTCCAGGTAGTGACGCGCACAGTTGCGAACTACATTGCAAGTGCGACCCTAGAAGAGTGTCAACTTATGTGGCATTTGAGGAATTCCCACATGCAAACGAACTAACGGACTACAGGTGAGTGGCCCCCGAGTTCATGAGTTCCCTAATAATCTTTTGTTGGGCAGTGCGGAATCAATGCGCATCTAATCTAATCAGAGAAACGTCAGCTGATGAGGGAAAGCATACTTTGAGAGCGAATGGATTTAATGACGGACTTACACTCATTGTTATTACTGGAGCATGATTAACGTAGCGTTAGACGTTGATGGTTAAGTTGATGTTGGTAGATAGTGCCATCAAGTGCATGTCCATCCGCAGCGCATCCTGAGGCTAATTTTCCCAAGCAAAGCAAATGGACAAGAAAACCAGAACTGCACGTGTAGGTGGAGAGGCACGCAGCAATTGTATGGCCAATAATGATGCACTCTTTTAGAGGCAACATGTGGTGGGAGCACAAGCTTGAGCCTAAAGCCTAAGGCCTGAGTGACAACCAGTGGCGCCTTGCCCATTTTTCCCTTTGTTGATGTAGATGTTTCTGCGAGGTTGTAAGAGTCGACTCAACGAAGAGGTAGACAAGAGCAAGGGTGGGATAGTTTGGTGGCACGGCGCAAAAAGGTGAGAACATCAGAGCTTTTAAAGAGGGGCCACTGATGAAATACGAGATGACATCAGCAAGTGCAAAGTCGCAGCCGCCGCCTTCCAAGGTCGGTGTTTTCGGTGTTGTTGGAAGGCGGATGGCAGCGTATATATATAATGATTCAGATAGGTTATCACTGGCAGCAAGTCTTATAATGACAGTTATAAGCCCGAACTAATTATAAAACCCCTTCACAAATGCCACGGCCCGGAGAGTCCGATGTAGTGACCGATAGTTGCAAACGATTAACTTTGCACTCCAAAAATCATGATTCCGCCGTCCTTGACAAGACCGACAGTTGCCCTCACATCCCGCACTAGCCTGTCCATCCAACTCTCCCGCAAATTCACCAACCAGCTCCCGCGCCCACCTCCAAAAGCGCTCCCTCCACCCGAAACATTCTCCTCCACCTCCCGCCCACGCCAATACTACAACCGACCCGACCCGCGCGATGACCTCCCTCCGTACCGTGTGAGTCTCCCCTCCGCCATCTGCATCTGGAGTATCCAAAAAAAGTTAACAACCTTAATTGTGGTGCATGTGTGTTAGCGTGCCTGGCCGGGCCTCCTCGCGGTATGCATAGGCGGCGTCGGCGTATGGGTAGCGTTCTTCGCCTATGCAGCGAACCAAGAACGCCTCTCGAGCTCTCCAATGCGTCGTGTTCTCAGTGAGCTCCGCGTGAGCGAGGATGTGCGAGCCGTCCTTGGTGACGCGGTACGGCCTGAGCCCACTTGGTACCTCAATGGCAGTCCGTGGGTGCACGGTTCGGTGCGTAGCATT
>QFDX01000750.1:0-19427 GCA_003315875.1 Lactifluus piperatus | reverse complement strand
TCGTTAATCTCAACTTTGACAACAAAGTACCCCCACGAACACGCACGGCTGCATCTCGTAAGTTTCGTTTACCCCTGTTCTGCACCCTCGTGGTGCATGCATGGCATACACAACATGCTGACTTGCGTCATTGCTTACAACGTAAATAGCACCTACCGCTTCGTCCTCCGCGCAGACCCCACAGCGCTCCCCAGTGCGCACAGCCGCTGATGAGCTCGAGGACCAACTGGACGAGGCCACTGTTAGCCTAGGCATCGTCGAGGATGTCGATGCGGACGGCGAGCCCGACCCGAACTACACGCAGGCGCAAGAAGGGGAGGATGGTCAAGATGTTATTCACAGTCTATCCATGCAACATTCCACAACACCCCGCTCATCGCACAAGAAAGCTGCCCCGCCGCCACCATCAACTCAACAAACGAAAGCCCGAGCCGCTCCACCGAAGAAATCCGCGCCCAACCCTACAAGTACATCACAGTCCGCTAAAGCAGCCCGCGTATCGGCCGCGGCAGGGTCGGCATCGTCGACAAAACCGAGACCTAAACCCGTCTTACCTCCGCCATCCGCATCCACACCCCACACAGCCCCCTCATCATCCTCTAAGCGCGCCGCTGCGGAACATCCCGATGTGGAGGAATTTGTGATCGCAGGCCCCATTGCGCCCGCGCCCGCGCCCACAGCGAAGCGGACAACTGTGGCGGCGGCTGTGGCGCCAACACAAGCACAGGCTTCTTCGTTTAGTCTAGCGCTTCCTACGGCATCGGCAGGGCCGGACCCACTCGCACATCAAGGGTTATATAGCAATGCCTCGGGTACCGCGGGTGCGATGGAATCGGACGACGAGTGGGATGAGATACTCGCACAACCGGACCGGGCACCATTACAACCGGCGCCACCGCCAACGGAATCGAACTCGGAACGACAGATGTTTACGATTACGATCGACGATGAAGCGGACGCGGATGCTGATGATGGACTGGACTTTTTAGAGCATTTGGAGAGGGAGTTGCTTGGAGAGGATGAACCAGCGGGAGATGGTGATGGTGATGGTGATGGTGATGAGGAACTGGAAGGGGAGGATGATCAGGATGATCAGGAGATGATATCGGGTCATCATGTGTCGCGCGTGGGCGGACCCATGTCGATGAATCAGCTTGCTGGTGGGGACGCTGCAGTAGAGGATGAGGATGATGATTATTCAAGTAGCGAGGAGAGTGAGGAAGATTGATAGGAGGCCAGAAGTACCGAGCTTTTTTATTTTATTTTTTAGAAAATTGTCTTTTTTTTTCTCTTGCGCCGCCTATCACTGCCCTGTCGTGAGCTGCGACTACAGTAAAATCAGACGTAACACGCCAGACATGCTCGTCTGTTTTTGCGACTCAACCTCGATTCAGTTACCACATTTTCTAATCAGTGTAGTTTAGAGGTCTATATTTGTCCGCCGCTAGCATTTTGCTCCGGTACACCTGTGTACATAACAAAAAAGAGCACATACAACAACCCAAATGTTTTACTTAATACCTATGAAGGGGATTATGTGTGAACCCAGAAGTAAAACAGGTAAGAGCATTGCAACGCGGCTGCGCACGCACACTGAACGAGCGGATCGCGGTAAAAAAGATTGAATGAAATAAGAAAAATTGCTAAAATATTGTCCAAAACAAAAAAAAATTGCTTCGTTGACCACTCATCATCATCAAAAAAATGAAAAGCTTCCGCGAATTTTGCTAACCCCTGTCTCCCCCACCCGAGTTGCAAGGGGAGGGGGGAGGGGTTGTTCGCTTGCACAATGACACTGCACGTCATTTACGCACTGGATGCGGATGGTGCAGGTATCATCGAGACACCCTGAGCGACCACACCCGGAGGGCTTGATGCTGAGGGTGCGCTAGAGATGATAGAGCTCGCCTGTGCGGGCAAGACCGTGGTCGTCGTCGAGGAGGATGGGGGCGGGGCTTGGGTCGAATTGCGGAGGACCGAGCCGAGCAAGTCGGGTGTCGAATCGATAAAGGCAATCGTTGGACCTGCGATGATGGCGTTGCTTTGACGATCTACGACGTTACCGTTCAGAGGCTGGTCGTCGGCAGTGATCCAGATGGCGACGGGGCCGTTGATGCCTGCCGGAACAACACATTGACTGATCGGGAGAGAGATCGACAAGGGCAGGCCACCGGTCATCATCTGACAGTGGAAGTTCTGTGATCGCCAGGGGGGGAAGCATTGTGCAATATGGTTAGAAACGTGTTTTTCACGTTGATGATAGTGACATTAGGACTTACCGTGCTGTTGGAGCTCGAGTTGAGGGCAGGCGAGCTGAACTGTAACGAAGTGCCGATAGCGACGGGTGGGGAGTTGGTGATGGCGAGAGGGGGGTTAGCTGGCAACGCGAGGGAAAAAGAAATTTGGACCCGTCAGCTCCATTTTAAGGAGGATCGGCAGAGATGAAAAGGCATACCTGGCACGCCAAGGTCGCAGCCCGAGATGAGGGGACCAGCAATAGCGAGCACCTCCCCGGGACCAAGGGGTAGGTCAAAGGCTTGAGGGATGGGCTGAGCACCGTTGAACAGGTTTAGGATCGTCTGGTGGCGCGACTCGATGGTTGCGATTGATGCGGCCGCCGAGAGGACGCGTGGGTCTGCAACGAGGTGGGCAGCACCAAGATACGCGCTAACACCAGTATATTCAATGACCCGTGCGGCCGCAACCATTGTCGGGACATCTGTCAGGAGACCGGATACGTTGAAAACACAGCCCGGCAGCGGTGTCACATTAAAGGCAGTGAGGATCTCCTGCAGTAGAGTGTCAGAGGCGAAGCAAGGACAGGCCCAAAGGACAGGCGAATACGGACCTCGATGGCCGTGACGTGAGACGCTTCGTCAGCCCCAATAGTGGTTATTTCCTCGACGGCGATGTCCCCACTCACGAAACCAGCACCAGCGAAAGCTGTTGCGCTGAATTGTTGAAGAGCCTGCTGGTAGAAGGCGGTCTCCAATTGCTCAAGGGTATGGGCAAACTCTGAGGGCATTCGTAAGCCCCCCAAATCGGTCATAGCAACGGAAAGCGCCGAGAATACTCACGGAGCACCCCAACGGTAGCGTTATCAACAGCACGGCGAAGCGGCACAGCCGACACAGCGAGAGGGGCAAGAGCAGCAGCAACGAAGAAAGATTTCTTGTAGAACAACATTTTATCAAGGAAATATATTAGACGGATTAGCCTGCCGAGTGTACTTGAAGGAGAAACTAAGAAAGATAGAGGCGCGACCGGGCACCTATAGAGATACCTGACAGAAAGATTATAAGAGTTTTGAAGAGGAGGAGGATGATGAGGATGGAAAGGATGCTTACCGAGAGTAAAGAAGAAAGGTGAATAAAGAGAAGCGGGGGACTGGAACAAGCAAGCGAGATTTTAAGTCTTTTAAGTGAGTACACTGCTCGGTCTAATCGGCGCTGCCCCTGGTTGTCATGACAGTTGAGACACCCTTTTTTTTATATTTCCTCTCACAATTCGTGGTTTCTCACCCGTCGACCACACATTTCTTGACCCTGTAATATACGCTTGGGGCAGCCTATCACTCCAGTCAAGGCTCGTCATCTATAGAACGACGAAGAAAAAAAAGACTTGACTCCTCATTAGGCCTCATTTCCAATCAGCAAGTTGGCATCTGACAGACCCCATCACCAAAATTCTATATCCGATGCACTGTGTCAATAAACGACATCTTACGTTTTGTCCTGCCACAAGGCCTAATCGGACACTTATCAGACGCTCTTTTTGTTCTATTCTAAAGCCTCACCTGCCGCTTTGTCTGTTTGTATGTCCTTTGAACAAATCCCCAAGTCGCTAAACAATTGCATGGATGGGCCCACGGGCACGTATCGTGGTTTTACATGGGACATCGACTGTACACCGCCATACCGGCATAATTCGTTGCAGAGGAGGTCTCATCTCTGATTGGTTGTCCAATCCGCTGACGACTCGATCCTCGCCCTGATTCGATTGGGTCGATCTCAAGTCCAATAATGTTATGATGAATTATAAATCATTGGACTTATCGATTAACCAGCAAGGGAACTATGTTTAAGCTGCGATGCACACCCGACTCGGAGACGCACGTCCAACACTACAGTAACCAATGTGCCCTGCAGCCCGAGACGTGGCATAATGCGCAGCAGGCATTTTTCCTGCACCGGGTCAGATAAAGCATGGATCATTGTTTTTCCCCTTTCAGAAATTCAGTAGCTTCGTATCGATTGCCAAGGACACCCCCAACAGTAAACCTTCTGTGCGGAGCCGTATCTCCACGATTACAAATCAATGGGAAGCTGACTTGGGCGTCTCTATCGCGGCCTTCTCGGTCATGGCCCCTAACCACTCACTCATGGTCGTGGTCGCCATGGGTGGTGGATGGTTATAAGCGTGGGCAAATTAGCCGGACATTCCGCTGTTCCGTTGCTAGTTAACACGAGACCCACCCGCTGGAGCTTCCAGTGAACACGGACAAGTGAAATTCTCGCAGGCTGGCAAAACCTTGCTATGAAGGAGAATTCTCTCCAGGCCGTAAACCCGCTCTTGCCACCCAATTCAGGAACACTGATTGGAGTGCGGGTGCAGATTACATTATCGGGAGAATAGCCAGGCCGTAATAATAGTAACCGTGGTGGGTAAGCCTCATAGAGAGGTACGGAAGCAATGTTCACCATGCCCATGCGTACGTTTCTGGCCCAGTCCCCGCTTTTGCTACGCTACTTTCGATCCCCTTCAAACACAGCATCGATATGCACCTACCTCCTTGATGGCCCTGGTTCACGCGAGAAGATGCGCGTGTTTATTTGGTTTACAATAATGCGCATGTTGTGGGTTCTACAACCAATACTGCAAGACGGTACAGTATGGTGACATGATCATGGACACGCGCAAGGTCGACCTTCGACACAGGAGAATATGTGCTTCTTCCCGTGCAAACCTATTCTTGGATTGATCAGCCTGAGGGTAGCCGACCTCCGAGCGGCATTTAAATGATGCATTGGCGTATTGGGCCACTAACTGTACATCAAGGCGATTGACCAAATGCGGTGTGTTACTCTCTCTTCAATCCGAAAGACCCTTGTCTATGCTTGCGCGCCATGTATGTGTAGGACTCCGACCGATATTATCATGGCCAATGAGTGAGAGACCCCAGGTCGGAAGCCCAAAGATTCGCGGAATGCCACGAGCTGTGAGCCGCTGTACAAGCTACTCTTCCTACCAGTACCCCTAAAGTTAGCAATAATATGTCTACTGCCCTCCGGAGTTGCGTGCCCAGGCGCTGAGACTTCTGCCTTCGTGCCGTTGACGATCCGCCGCCGAGACGGTGTTGCCGCGGCAACCGCGACCGCCGTGGAGCGGCTACAACGCCCCTTTGTCGGAACGTTACGGTCAATTAAATCAGTGCTGCCGGCAGTAGCCCCCGGGCCAAGGTGAGCGACCTTATGTCTCGCCCTCATTACAATCAGATATGTTTCTCTCTTTGAATATACTTCGGCGCGCCCCGCCACGCCTTGCACAGGAATCCTGTCTTTCTCCCAAAGAGCCCATGTCCAACCACTAACCATTCATAGTTCGTGAGCTTGAACGTGCCATCGAATAGGGAGGCACGGCGCCTTCTCCTCTGACTCTCTATTCATAGCAGCATCATGAGTGTATGTAGATAAGGCTGATACAGCACAGGCGCTACCTTCCAAACGCAGTGCCATGCTTAGCCAATGATGATACGTATGAGCATTACCATGAATGCTTGTTACCTGGGTTTGTACCACACTAGATAGCGTTCTGACACAATAACACTCTATTTATGATTGAAAAACACTTCACAAACTTAGATCTATGAATGGAGGATAAGCTGCTCTGCTTGTGCTGAACGAGGCTTGATGCTACATCTGAATTTCTCCGGGTGACTGTCACACGAACTTCAGAAGAAATGTTGATAGAAGAGGGATGGAAGCATACCTGACCACAGTAGGAGTAAATTTGCCCTGTGGTGTAATTTCCACGCCTCCCTCGACCACCTTTGATATACGGAAAACGGCCAATGCCTGCGCTATTTCGAGCCACAGGGTCGTGTCTATAAGTTGTTGTCCTATGCATCAGATGTCCATTGAGTGTTGAATACCCTACACACTGGCAGATCACCCAAAAATACATACCAGGACAGATGCTTGGTGGAAAGTCATGTGTGAGTGTTCGTGCTGTGCACAAATGATGAGGCCTTACCGCCGTCCGAAGCCAAAGAAACACGATCGAGGATTTGGTTCCGCAGGTTTATCGGCTCCTGCGAAGTAGCGGTCTGGATAGAAACGTTCCGGATCAGAATATACCGCAGGATCATGAAGCATATTCCTGGTCTTATCAGTCTTGCTGACGCCACACTTGACTTTACAAACCGTACCATATATTTGTAATAATAACCGAGCCTTTGGGAATGTGATATCCTCGAAGGATGTGATCCTTGGTGGACTTGTGGGGCACCCCTGCGTGGAGGTTACTCCATTTCGCACAAGGCCATATGTCAATAGAACAAACCAATTGGCGCGACAGGTCGCCAGCGAAGGATCTCGCTGAGCACAGCGGTAACGTAAGGCAAGCTGTCACGATCAGCAAGGTTTGGCAGCCTGTCGTTGCCGATGACGCGGTTGATTTCATCTTGAGCCTTGAGTTGAACATCTGGGAAAAGTGTCATGGCGAGATAGAACGTATATAGAACCGATACGCTCTGTACAAATCTTCGGTCAGGAGATCATATCATTCCATCGCAGCACGAGCGCACCGAATCAGCGCCTCCTATTCAAATAGTTGAGGACGTATCACGGAGCAGCATAGGATGGAGACGCGCACCAGCAAACATGGAAGAAGCGGTCCATTTAAAATTCTCTTTCTCGACTTCTGTGGTAACATCCTGTATACTGTTGGCAACAAAGGAAGGCGGAGCTGTCCCCTTCGCCTTGAATGTGAGAGGCCGGAAGTCAGCTTTTAGTCGGTCAGCTATAAAGGAAATCGAGGCCCACCACTTCATGCATAGTAAATTGGAATGGCATCTCGGCGAAAGTCTTGAGGTTCTTAATTGCATTGGAAGCTTCTATCTTGAAGCCTGCCCCAGGGAACCATGCTGGAACATACTTCACTGTACAAGTGGGTGTAACCACTTCAGCCGTGGAGCTAAAGACAAAAGGTGACCTACAAAGAGGGACGACGTCGACCAGATATGCCCCTGGTTTAGTGAATCGCGAGAAACCCGCAACAGCAGCTTCTGCAAGCTTGATGACTGGGTCATCTTTCCCGTGTATCTCATAGCCGTAGGTCATACGGACAATCACTGCGCCCGAAGCCCTAAATGGAAAGTGTTGAATATCTATTTCGAAACAATATAATGGTAAGCTACGTGCCGGCGAAGATGTTCTTTTACATTGTCTGGATCGCGAAGTACCGCTTTCAAGAGTTTTCCCGCCTCGGACTCGAATAGAGGACCGAATTTATCAACGGACTCTCGTGTGCCAATAGCGCGGTGTATATACTTGCGCGATTCTTTCAGCCGTGGTCCGTACGTCAGAGATCCGGTCCATTCCCCGTAGCCGGCTAGTTCGGAGGCCATGGTCAAGTGTGGTCGATCTGAGCATGTCGCACCCTGCTTATCGAGAAGCTCATTTGCTACGTCGACATCGTTGAGTATGATCAATGGCATGCCAGCAGCGTTGGCATAAACAATGGCGCCTGTGATAAATGTTCATTATAATCAGGAATTCAGAGACATATAGGCCTGGCTGCGAACCATATTTATGAGCCCACTCTGTGTAGGTCTGAACAAAATGAGTGTTAGATAGGTCGAGCAAGTTTCCGATCAAGGGCCATCCTTTTGGGCCAGGAGGTAACGGAGGGCGACTTCTTTTGATGGCCCGATACAAAGGAATTAGAATGAGGACCAGAAGCACGGCACCAATTGTGGAAAATGGGGTGGACATCCTGCGCTCTAATTGAATGCGCGAACGGTGATGCGGCCACTTCGGTGAAATGGTTTTTTATAATGCAAGACCAGCGTCTAGAACACACAGCGTGGCCGTGAAGTGGCACCCACACCTGCACTTCTAAGTACCTCTAAGATTAGCCGGGGATAGCGCATCCCCCAATATGCTACCTGATAACCCGATGTCTTTCGCCTTGGCGTGCACATGGTGGACTGTTTGAGTTGCTAACCATACCCGATATAGGATACTGCCAGATTAGGATAAGAAAATTTATATAATCAATTGGGTTCTGGGGTTCGACTAATAGTCCACTTGGTTTAGCTTTAGCTCTACCGTCGGATTGACCCACCGCCTGGTAAAATCTAGCACAAAAACCGGCCCACGACAAATGCTGTACTACTAAGGAAGATTGAATGTACGAACTGCAAAGGCATGTGGAAGGAAATTTGTAAGAAGTGTCTAATATCAGTTTTGAACCCGTACCTCGACTATGGGCTAGCTTTCCCACATCAGGCAAGGTGAGTGGCGGACCACTCTCGAACACCACGACCCCGCACAGACCATTACCCTTACGGGTACACATGCATCTTGTGCAGGGGGCCCTTGAATGCAAACCAATACCGCGGGTTTTTCCACACTAGGTAAGGGCGAGCGATCCATGACGCTCACATGACACATCGCTCTCGTACACCACGATGTCCCCAGTGACCATTCAGAGATCGTCGCCCTCACGGGTACATTTACATTTTGTGCAGGGGGCACTTGAACCCGAGCCAATCCCAGGCCGGGTTTCTCCACACTAGGCGAGGGTGTGACACATCGCTCTCTAACACCACGGCTCCCTCCCAAAAAAAAACCACTCCCAAGAGGCCTCTACCCACATGGATACATATATATTCGGTGCATACCACGCACCAAAGGGAAACAAGGAGGAATACAACCAAAGACTCATTGAAAGAACCTTGGAAAAAGCTTAAAGAGAAAGAACAGAGACCTACGCCCGACTGGATCTGATGGATTTCGGCAGATGAAGAGGTCACCTTCGGGGGGCGACGCCAGGAGCGCGCCTGCGTGCTGTGTCAAGCACGGGGCGGTGTGTTGGCAAGGAGTGCCATGCACCGAACATATTTTGTTTGGACTGCGAGGGGACACTCGCATTTTGATTTTATGTCTTGAACGGCTTATCGTTTTTTTATCTAATTGCTTAGCACGCGACCATGCGAGGGCACTGCGATGCCACCAGCACCCGTGACGGCGCAGGCCCGACAGGCATCAGTGTCAACCGATGTCACTACCTGATGTTCTTGTACTCATAGTACTGGATATTCCTGTCGCCTAGAACCGGTACGCTTGCACAAAAATAGTTAGCGATGGCACGCCGCTGTATCCCACACCCTCGCAGCCGACCAGTATGGGGGCTGTAGTCACTATCAATACGCCGACGAGGTGTCCAGAAGCAGCAGAGGAGATAAATGACAGGATCGGCACCTTAGAGCATGATCGAGCGGATACCTTTCTCGCAAAGCGTGCGCAGAAGTGCTGGGAAGGGAAGATTCAAGGTCACTGGCGACGATCGGGGTCTGTCAGGCGTCAGTGGCATCGAAGACGTTTCCACGAATGGGTGGATGGACGTATTGTCTCCGGTTCCGTCAGGATCACAGTCACTCCTGCAGCTTGTAGTGCCATCACCGACTACCCTAGAGTCTACAATATTATATCCCCCAATGGGAACTCAGTAACACTCACCATCCTCCACCTTTCCTAGGGGAATCAATTTCCTGGCCGCAGTGGAAGGCACGCTTGCTACGCGACGCACTGACATGAGCCGATCCCTAAGCTGTCCAACCTCAACGCGTATCTGCTGAAGGGGCCCAGCAAATCTCGCAAGCGCATTTTCGTCGACTCCACTGCGCACGTGCAGTTCTTGCTTCTGCAATCCCGAAACTCCATAAGAAGCAAAAGAGGGACAAATAGATCGTATACCGTAGCTGAATATCTATGCCCAACATCCCCACTCGCCTCCACGCGACCCAAATGTGTGCAGCAAACCGTGCATGCTAACGTAATGCAAGCAAACACGAGCGTTCTATCGGCTAACGCCGACGTCTGCCTAAACGTCGGTCCCCACACCGCAAAATCGAAGAAAAATGAACGGGGAACGATGAAGCTTTACAACGACGAAGAGGACCAAGTGGTCAACACACAAGAACGCCGAAGAAAAAAACCGGGGCCTGTAGACGCCAAAGTCGCTGACAGCATCTGTCGGCCTCTACATCCACAAGTCGGCAATTTTGTTACTCATGGCCCTGTTTCTTGCCAATGCAGCCGTACTCCACTTGCACGCCGCGGGCGTGGGCTGATATGATTGGAGGTGGAGCTCCAAGTGCCACCGATGATCTGGAGTTAGTCAACCCGCTGACGAGCAGTTCACATGGGCAACATTCGATATCAGATATCACTACAGTATCGTCACCCTTTAGTCCTTTAGGACATCTACATCCGCCACGTCGGAAATTACTGTTAATTAACTCATGGCCCTGTTTCTTGCTAGTTCAGCCGTGCTCCACTTCCACGCTGCGGGCGTTGGCTGATATGATGGAGGTGGGGCCCAAGTGCCACCGATGTGGAGTTAGTCAACCCGCTGACGAGCAGTTCACATGGGCAGCACTCGATTTTAGATATCACTAGAGTACCGTCATCCTTTAGTCATCTAGTAAATCTTCACCTCCACAGCAAATCTATGGGTAATCCACCCCACCTATTTATTCAGCAACGCTATATTGTTCAACGGAAGCTGTATCGTGCTGTATGACCATATTATGCAAAAACCGCCCGTGTGAACTGTTTGTCAGCAACCGTCACGTGTGACCATTCCAATTCAAAAAAAAATAAAAATCGGGCCAACAGGCCAACTTCTGGGGCTGGGGCTGCTAGCCGTTTGGGGCTGCACTTGCACTTGCAACGGTTCTTGCGTGCACAATGTCGGGACTACCGGACTTTCGACGACTCTTGACAGTTTTCCGTCTGTTCCGAGGACTATCCCAACTCCTTCTGGAATCGTTTGGCTTATCTTTCTTAGTGCCCCTCCACCGTAGATGTCCTTAATCAACTTGACAATCGCCAACAACACCTATACTCACTGCGGGCATTTTACGATATAATCACAGCTAAATCCTAAAACCTGATTGGTCAAAATTTCAAACTGAATTGGAGGATATTGTAAAATGCCCACAGTGTTTGCAGCTATAAAAAGAGTGGCCAGCCTAGGGGTGTCACGATAACCGTTGAGATGGCGATCCTACTTAACCTAGCCTGCGTCCTGGTGGTAGTGACCGCACTCGTCGGCTATCTCTATTTTGACCGTCGAAATTCTTTCTTGAGGAACCTTCAAGGCCCTGAGTCCAAGTCATACTGGCTTGGTAGATATCCTGACTTACCTTCGTCTACACCTATCCCGCTCATATCGTTTTTCAGGCAACGAGAGGGAAATTATCTACCAAAATGAAGTTGGAGATCACGAACACCAATGGATGCGGCAATACGGAACTGCATGGCACAGAACCGGACCACTGGGAGTGAGCGATATCGAGGATAATGCGAAGCCTTGGCTTCTTACATGACGTTCATTCAAAGCTCGATTATCTTGCGCTAACAGACCCGAAGGCTCTGCAATATATTCTTAACACCTATGGATATAATTTTCCAAAGTCCCGGGATTCCAATGTGCTTATCGAGATGATGATGGGCCGGGGAATTGTTTGGGCCCACGGTTTGCAATACTTTTGGGTATCCCTGTTTCAATGGCGCTTAGAGACTCCTTTCAGGCACGACTCATCAACGCCAGAGGAAAGTCTTGACACGGGCCTTCTTAGCTCCTCAGCTCAAAGCCTACCTTCCCCAATTCCAGAATACGGCGTTGCGGGTTCGACGTCCCTCTACCATATATGCTCCTTAAAAACCTGATCTATTTGTCTTCACAGCTCGCTCAGAAGTGGAAGGACGAAGTCGTTTCCCTAGACCCTAAGGGACAGCCATTGATTAACGTGAACAGTTGGCTCTCACGCACAACCCTAGATATTATTGGCGAGAGTAAGTGCCATGCTGCGATGATGTCAGGGTTCTTATTATGGTTACGTATGTAGCCGGTTTTGGCACGCAGTTCGGGGCTCTCAAGGACGAGAAGACGCACCTGGCACAGCTACATCAGGATCTATTGTGGGTCTGATGCCTCTTTGCTCTACTCCATCTTCAAGTGGATGACAATTTGGGGCAGTGTTGATTCGTCACTCTATCCAGCACGTTTTGCCATTATATTCAAGTCGCTGTGGCGCTCTATCCCGGAGTCTGTGCTCCGCCTTTTCATCCGTTACCTTCCATCCCGCGAGTTTAGCCGGTTCCGCGAATATTCGGCTGATGTGCGCAAGTTTGGGCGTAACGTGATCAAAGAGGTTAAGAGCAAGGGTGACGGGCAGGACATTATGAGCGCGCTTGTACGCGCAAATGCGTCCGAAAATCCCGACACCAAGTTGTCAGACGACGAGGTGGTCGCACAGGTAGGGTACGTTATGAATTTGGCCCAACACATGTTTTGGAAGTATTTTGTCCATGCCCACCCTCCGAATATAGCACTCTGCTCCTTGCTGGGCACGATACCACTGCAAGTGCCACGACTTGGTTCCTTTGGGAGATTGCCAAGCACCCCGAATCTCAGGGTCGTGTCCGCGCAGAGATCATGGCTCTCCGCGCGCGCAGGGGAGGTAGTCAATTCTCTGTTTCTGATCTCGATAGTATGACATATACGCTCGCCACTATAAAGGTCTGTGATACCGTATTATACCCTCCCATGCAACTGTCTTGACGATCGTCCTCCTCTTTAGGAGTCGCTGAGGCTGCACCCTATTGTCTATGTCCTCAATAGAGAGGCGGGAGGTGACGACGTGATCCCTTTGGCCCACCCTGTAACTACCAAATCAGGCGAACGAATCTCCTCGATTCCAGTCAAGAAAGGCACTCCCATTGATATCAACATCGGTGCCTATAATCGGTAAGTTTCAAATATTCGACGTACGTGGACCCATCATTCACGTGAGCGGGCAGCCTACCTGAAGTTTGGGGACCTGACGCCCACGAGTGGAACCCCGATCGCTTCCTCGACGACAAAGCGAAGCAGTCATCTGTGGGAGTGTTCGCCAACCTGTAAGTTCCATCCACTGCGACAATTCCGAACACCATCACCTGATGATCACGTCGAATCCACCCACCGAAAGGTTGAACTTCAGTAAGTTTATATATGGTTCTTCTTTGTCTCTCATTCCGACACCTCAAATAGCGGCCGGGCCCCGCTCTTGTCTAGGCTGGCGATTTGCGTAAGTCCATTGATTCATACACTGCTGTTGGAGGGTGTACAATGTTGAAAATTGATTGGATTCACGACGGCAGCATACTCGAAATGCAAGCCCTCATCACGACACTTATTGAGAACTTTGAGTTCTCCCCGCCTCAAGATAAAGGAGCACATATCTCTCGCAAGCCAGGCACCATGATGATCCCCATGGCGGAAGGCGAGACGGGAGCTTGGCTGGGGCTGTATGTCAAAGTGTTGAATTGACTCGAAATCGGTGGACTAGATGGCGTAGAATTAAAGAGGCATTATATATCTGGCCGTCTTGTATATCTCTTGCACGTATAGATGCCGAATCCTCATTCTAGCAGGATTACGATCTCAGGTCTAATTAATGGGGCGGAAACATTGTGCCTTTCGCACCCATTTCTTGACTGGTTCGCCTCCCGTATGGGCCGGGGTAGTATTGTAGATGCCCACACCGCTGGGAGGTAAAGCAACACCCCGCATTGATGATTCTCGCGCCCCAACAAGGAAGAAAACTCGAGTTGAACCAGTAACCTTGAGATTATTAATGAGTCTCGTGTTCTTCCAGTGAGCTATCAAAGACTTTGTAATCCTCTGGCGGCATGGCTAATGAACAGGGTGCAGGGTGTGAACAACGAAGCCCTGTAATATCTTGGAATTGTATTACTATAATTAATCACTTATCCCGCAAATGGTCACGCGGAGGCGCGGACACCTATTTACCTAACGCCTAATTAGGGCTGGGCCCGAATCCCGCGCGCCGGTCCATCTTAACAAGCCTCCTCATTTGCGAATTGGACTTTCCCCTCATATGCATGAAAAATTGCATTCTAAGGTACCCAAGCCATCCCTGTGGATGATATAAACTGGACTTGCATTATCGCCGGGGGTATCTTGTCATTTCCCTTCCTCTGCTTGAGTCATGCCGCAGGTCTATGAAGATTGCACACCTTGGATGGTATATACAAGCCGACCTTACAGAGACTCTGCGAACACATGACATCTTCAGAGTAACACCATGGGTTTATGTTGATAAGGCTAATACAGCACGGGAGCTACCGTCCCAACACAGGGCTATGCTTGGCCAATAATACGTACTCGAGTATGAGCATTACCGTGACCAGATAGCGTCTGACGCAATAACATACTATTTATGCTTGAACACACATTCACCAACTTAAATCTGCGAGTGGAGGATAAGGTGTTCTGCTTGGGCTGAACGAGGTTTAATGCTACATCTGAATTTCTCCGGGTGACTGTCACATGACTTCAGAAGAAATGTCGGTAAAAGAGGGATGGAAGCATACCTGATCACAGTAGGAGAATATTTGCCCTCTGGTGTAATTTCCACGCCGCCTTCGATCACCTTTGATATACGGAACACAGCCAATGCTTGTGCTATTGCGAGCCACATCGTCGTGTCTGCGATTTGTTGTCCTATACATCGAATGCCCGTTGAGTGTTGAATAACCTACACAGATCACCCAAAAATACATACCAGGACAGATGCTTGGTGGACAGTCATGTGTGAGTGTTCATGCTGTGCATAGATGATGAAGGCTTACCGCCGACCGAAGCCAAAGAAACACGATCGAGGATTTGGTTCCGCAGGTTTATCGGCTCTTGCGAAGTAGCGGTCTGGATAGAAACGTTCCGGATCGGAATATACCACAGGATCATGAAGCATATTCCTGGTTTTATCAGCCTTGCTGAGGCTACACTTGACTTTAGAAACCGTACCATATATTTGTAATAATAATCGAGCCTTTGGGAATGTGATATCCTCGAAGGATGTGATCCTTGGTGGTCTTATGGGGCACCCCTGCATGGAGGTCATTCAATTCCGCATGAGGCCATATGTCAATAGAACAAACCAGTTGGCGCGACAGGTCGCCAGCGCATGACCTCGCTGACAATAGCGGTAACGTAAGGCAAGCTGTCACGATCAGCAAGGTTTGGCAGCCTGTCGTTGCCGATGACACGATTGATTTCATCTTGAGCCTTGAGTTGAACATCTGAGAAAAGCGTCATAGCGAGATAGAATGTATATAGCCCCGATACGGTCTGTACAAATCTTAGGTCAGGAGATCATATCACTCCTTTGCAACACGAGCGCACCGTATCAGCGCCTCCTATGTTCAAATAGTTGAGGACGTATCACGTAGCAGCATGGGATGGACTTGCGCACCAGCAAACAAGGAAGAAGCGGTCCATTTAAAATTCTCTTTCTCGACTTCTGTTGTAATATCCTGTACATTATCGGCGACAAAAGAAGGCGGAGCTGTCCCCTTCGCCTTAAAGGCGAGAGGGTGGAAGTCAGCGTTTAGTCGGTTAGCTATAAATGAAACCGAGGTCCACCATTTCATGCATAGTAAATTGGAATGGCATCTCGGCGAAAGTCTTGAGGTTCTTAATCGCATTGGAAGCTTCTTTCTTGAAACCTGCACCAGGGAACCATGCTGGAACGTACTTCACTGCACAAGTGGGTGAAGAGGACTCCAGTCACGGAACTAAAGATAAAAGGTGACCCACAAAGAGGGACGAAGTCGACCAGATACGACCCTGTTTCACTGAATCGCGAGAAATCCGCAACAGTAGATTCTGCAAGCGTGATAACTGGGTCCTCTTGTTCATGTATCTCGTAACCATAGGTGATACGAACAATAACTGCGCCCGAAGCCCTAAATGGAAAGTGTTTCAAGTTGAATGTCCTAGCTCAAAGAGTCAAAACCATATAATAGCAAGCTACGTGCCGGCGAATATGTTGCTCCAAGTTATCTGGATCGCGAAGTGTCGCTTTCAAGAATTTTCCTGCCTCGGATTCGAATAGAGGTCCGAACTTCTCAAGGGACTCTCGCGTGCCAATGGCGCGGTGCATATACTTGCGAGATTCTTTCAGCCGTGGTCCGTACATCAGGAATGCGGTCCATTCCCCGAAGCCAGCTAGTTCAGAGGCCATGATCATGTATGGTCGATCTGAGCATGTCGCACCCTGCTTATCGAGAAGCTCATTTGCAACGTCGACATCATTGAGTATGATCAATGGTATGCCAGCAGCGTCAGCGTAAACAATGTCGCCTGTGGTCAATCTCCATTAACATCAGAAATACAGAGATATATTAATCGGGCTGCGGACCATATTTACGAGCCCACTCTGTGTAGGTTTGAGCAAAATTAGTGTTTGGTATGTCGAGCAAGTTTCCGATCAAGGGCCATCTTTTTGGGCCAGGGGGTAGCGGAGGGCGACGATTGATAGCCCGATACAATGGAACTAGAATGAGGATGAGAGCCACAGCACCAATTGTAGAAAACGGAGTGGACATCCTGTGCTGATGATGCGGCCATACTTCGGTGAAGTGGTTTTTATAATGCAAGACCAGCGTCTAGAAAACAGCGCGGCCGCCGTGCAGTGGCACCGACAGTACTTCTAAGAACCTCTATGCTATAAGATTAGCCGGGGATAGCGCATGAGTCGGACTAATGTTGCCGCGAATTCTGGTTGACACCGGTGACTTGAACTCGGACCGGAAATAGTGACACCGTTATCAACTCGCCTCGCACCGCGAGTTACACACTGGTGCAGCTCGTGGGCACGCGTGAGTCATGTTTTTCCCACATGCTTAAAATCTGATGTCTTGTCATACTGTCATCGCCTGAAGTATTCACACCTGAGATGGATAAATTTGCAGATGTAGAAGAAGAGATCGCGCTGCGCGTCACACGAGAGAGGAGGGGGAAGAGGAGATCTTTTTGGATGCTGGTCGAGGGTGGTCGCCTCGGCCTTTTATCTACAAGACAATGTACCTAGCTTTGTAGTCCATACCCTAAGGATATAGTCACGTAGTAGACGGTGAATGTCGACGCCACGCGTCTCTAAGTAAGCTATAGGAAAGACAAAAGAAAGTACCCAAAACAAACTGTAAGTAACGAAAGAAAAAGGGAATGTAGGCCGTCAGGTAGCAGCGTCGATCGACGCTCTGATCCCTGTTAGGCCCGCGCCATCGCGCTTGATCTGACGCCCGCTGTCGCGGGTTTGTGGCGGCATCGCAGTGGCACAGCGATGCCGCGTGCTAGCAATCTAAGTAGATAAGCAAAGAGATAAAACAAGATAAAGCTGTCAAAGAGATAAAAACAAATCTGCGAGTACCCTCGCGGTCCAAACCAAATATGCGCGATACGTAGCACTCCTCCTTGCCAACGCATCGTCCCTGCTTGACACTGCGTGCGAGCCCGCTCCTGGCGGCGCTCGATCGTGGCCTCTTCATCGGCCGAAATTCATCATGAGACTCCGGTCTTGACTAGCTTGACTCTTGATGTGATCCTCCTTCTTTTGTTTCATTATTTCGCTGCTCACAATCCATTTTAGGTACTAATTAGAACTACGACGACGACGACAGGATAACGAAGCCGACCGGCACTTGCCAATGTGACGGGTTGCCCCAGAATCATACAATTTGACTCGGGATTTGCCTTCCTCCTCGACAGGTGTTATGGTCACCGCAGCCTGCTCCTCCTCACGTGGCCAATCCTCTGGACCACTCCAGGTAAGATAAACACCTTTGCTCTTTGTTAGCGTGCTTTCTGTTGTCGTCTGCATCCTCCAGGATCCGCACCGTCAAATTGCGCATGGACCACCAACTCTTTGGCCTTCTTTGGCTCCCGTTTTCAAGGGGGTATTGCCAGTACATAGACGTGCATAACGAGGACCCTCCAGCAGAGTTCCATCTCCTGATGAGGCAAGTGGGGGGTGTGCTGGTTCCCCTGGCACTCTTCGGCTCCCATTCTTGACGTACCATAAGGTGCACAGGATCGTACCGGTGCTCGCGTCGGTCCTGTTTGGCACAGGCACCTGCTTCGTCTTCACATCCTCCTTTACATACATCGTTGTCACATACCGACCGTTCGCAGCGTTTGTTCTGGTGAGCAATATGACGATGCGCACGTCGTTCACAGCTGCATCACCACTCTTCGCTGGACGCATGTACTGCATGCTTGGCCCGGATCGCGGGTGCTCAATGACTAACCAACAACGACGGGGGACGACGACGACGACTGAGTGGGACAGGGGTGACGCCACCACTGCTGCAAGCCCCTGCTCGCAGCCTGAGAGTGGGCGGGAGGGAGGGGACGTGCCGTCCATCCAGTCCTTACAGAATAAGTGTTTGCACTGCTTCAAGTTTAGAATTGCATTTACATTGGATATGTTTTTGTAGCTCTTTTTAAGTTCTTTGAAAGCTCTTATACGTGGTCTTAAAGCTCTTGTGTAAGGGAGTGGACCTCATTCAATAAGAGGTTCTCTTACACTTTAAGAGCATCTAAGCGAGTATTTTACGTTTTCCTGATGTGAACTTGTGTCCTCCAGCAAAAACATGAGGAGCTGTCGGATTTATTGCGTAATATGGGCAGTTCTCGGCCTCAGTGGACTACTAGTCCTTGTATATAATGTAACTATATAGTCAATACTAGTTGAAAAGCCCATTTTACACTTGTGGATTGTCATCAAATTAATGATCCCTCGGACACCTTTACCTTAAAGCCTAATTAGGCTGGGCCCGAATCCCGCCGCACCGGTCCGCCTTCTCATTTGCGAATTTGACCTTCCCCTCATATGCATGAAAAAATTGCGCTCTAAGGTACCCAAGCCATCCTTGTGTATGATATCAGCTGGACTTGCATTAGTGCCGGGGGTATCTTGTCATTTCCCTTCCTCTACTTGAGTCATGCTGCAGGTCTATGACAATTGCACACCTTGTAGGCCGCCTATGGTATATACAAGCTGACCTTACAGAGACTCTGCGAATACATGACATTTTCAGAGTAGCACCATGGGTTTATGTTGATAAGGCTAATACGGCACGGGCGCTACCGTCTAAACACAGGGCCATGCTTGGCCAATGATGCGTATGAGCATTACTGTGAACGCTTGTTACCCGGTTTGGTATTACACCAGATAGCGTCTGACGCAATAACATTCTATTTATGCTTGAAAACACATTCACCAACTTAAATCTGCGAGTGGAGGATAAGGTGTTCTGCTTGCGCTGAACGAGGTTTGATGCTAC
>QFDX01000749.1:0-12789 GCA_003315875.1 Lactifluus piperatus | reverse complement strand
GTTTTTTTTATGCTTTTGTATGTTTTTTATTTTTATCTATCTTATTCTATCTAATCTTCCTAATCTATTTTAAGCATTGATTGATTACTGTGATTTTTATCCAGCTCATATGTTGGCTTAGTAATCCTGACTCAGAATTGCCTTTTTAGGAAATCTTAGACTTTAGTGTTGCCACGGCGTGGCGCGGAGCCGCGCGCCGTTGAAGCCGAGCCATAATTTAGCCGCGCCAAGCCAGCCACATGGCTTTGGCTTGAGATGGCTCGGCTTCGTCGGCAAGTGGCTTTCAACGGCTCCAAGCGGCTTGAGCCGTGGCGCGTGACCTAATCAGGGAATAGCAAACATCGATGCGTCTTGTGTTGATACATGATATGTTATCGATCTCACTATGCAGCTGGAGTCTGCATTGGCCGCAGTTGCCGATATCCCTGGGCTCAATTTACACCTTGGTGCACTATAATCGATCAGGAACCAAAGTATGTGGCCTTTGTACACTGTGGCTCTTTTGGCTCAGACCGTGGGTTGTCTTTAGCTGCCTCACACTGCCCTTCATCGACCTCGCCTCTGTACACCCTTGTGGCCACTCACCAAGTCAACCCATGAGGCAAAATGAGCTTTCCCCACTATAGAGAACCCCCCCACCAGTCCCACGCTTTGACGTTATGGCCGAGGAGTGGTTGCTGCAGGATATTGTGGATGAGGCACTCACACAGGTCATGTGGATCTTGCGTGCGAGATGGCTGAGGGGCCAGGAAGTCTCCGAGGCACACCCCAGTATCCACTTGCTGCCGCTTTTCACACATGACGGGCTCAAGAAAATTTCTCTGCCGCTAACTCAGGCCAGGATCCTGCAGGTTCCGCATGGCCATCAACATTGCTGCCCAAATGTAACATCGACGTGACTAGTGCTATCGAGCCAAGTGTGACCCTGAAACTGATCATGTCCACAACGCATGGGAGGAAGGCAAGGAGCAGGGCTGGTGGGGTTTACGCCAGGGTATGCTCCTTGGCTGTCAACGCGTATTCGTCAATCAAGCTGCGCTCAACATGAACGGAGAGTCCCTCCGTCTTGTATTCTCCGTGAAATAAATGCGTATATGGGTAAGACATTAGATTTTGTAGCCATGGCGGATATCTAATCAGATAAACATTACCACCAGAATCCGTGACGTGGTTGAAGCGCTTACACAGTTTCACGAGCGTCACTACTTTTCACAACTTGACCCTCCTGTTCACCGCTTTCTACGTATAATTTCAGTAGAAGATGTTCTCTGAAGAACTGAAGACCTTTCGAAGGCTTGGCTTTCTCTATGTGCGTAACATCCTTCTGTTTTCTTTGATCCGGCGTGCTGACTCGCTGGCTCGCCCACAGGTCTTGCTTCAGATGCTCAACTTTGCCCCTGTCCTCACATCTGGCTTTATGATTTGGAAAGGTCTTGGATTAATCACGAACACAGAGTCGCCGACTGTTGTTGTCCTCAGGTACACCGCCACTTCCCTCCAAGTCACTCGCCGCCTGCTCACTGAGTCTGCACTTTAAACCCACACAGCGGCTCTATGGAGCCAGCATTTTACCGCTGGGACCTCATTCTCCTTGTCAACCCTCCGAACACCCAGTACGAAATTGGTGATATCACCGTCTACAAGATCCCGGGCCAGGATATCCCCATCATTCATCGAGTACTTGAAATGCATGACATCGTGAAGGTTGTCAACGAGTCAGTTTCCATCGGAATGACAATGTGTAGTGATGTAAATTCTTACTATGGCGCTGTATGCAGTGTTCGTGAAACCAAGCCCCAGCCCGAAAACCAATTGCTGCTCACCAAAGGGGATAATAACTATCTCGATGACATAGAGCTGTATCAAGGCCTCGACTGGTTGGAGCGAAAGCATTTAGTGGGAAAAGTTCGCGGGTGCGTGCCCACCCTATAAGGAAGCATAGTTGGATACTTATTCTGTCTTCAACACAGATTCTTACCCTACATCGGATACGTGAATATTGCTATCTCGTTGTATAGCGGGTCTACTTGCAAACAGGGTGAAGCTGAAGCTGTCGTTATTTCTACTGGTGCCAACACTTTCTTCGGTCGCGCCGCATCGCACATCGGTCAGGAGGATGACACCACAAGCCACTTACAGATGATTATAACTCAGATCGCTTCTTTCTGCCTTATCGCCGTCAGCATCGCCGTCATCGCTGAGATTATGTTGGTCATACCGCTCTGGTCTCGACAACATCCTCGTATTACTGAGCAGTGGTATTTACATTGCCATGCACATAGTATTATCTGTCACTCCTGCCGTCGGCATGCAGCAACTTGCCAACTACAAGGCCATTGTTACCCGTATCACCGCTATCGAACACCTTGCCGGTGTCACCATCTTGTGTTCTGACAAGACCGGTGCTCTCACGACAAACAAGCTCACGGTTGACCAGTCCACCATCAAGACTTACGCTACATTCTCAGCTGATGATATTATTCTACTCGCGGCATATGCATCTCGCCCTGAGAACCAGGATGCTGTTGATGCTTCTGTAATTGGCGCTCTTGGTGATCTGACCTGGGCTTGTGCTGGTATCGAACTCATCGACCTCAAACCTTTCAACCCTGTCGACAAGCGAAGAGGACCCCTTGAGGGGAACGAACCCCTCCCACGACCGAGACGACAACATAGTACTACTAGATCCTCTCCTGAATTGCTAGAGCAGAGCTCACCTGAGGGTTTATCGCCAGACGATTCACCCCCTTGTGATATTACAGGGTACGTTTCCTCTTAATCTAATTCACACTTTCAGTCATCTTTTTCCTCCCCAAGAACGAGAAATGGAAGTCGACGCCCCGAGATTGGGCCGCTCACACAGGCGCCTACGGTACCAATACGACCTATACCCAACCACCACGGCCTAGAGCCGCCTAATAATTTCTCCAACGCCGCTCTTCGACGACACCATAATCGCACACTGGAGCAACATTGCGACACCCTTGAACCTTCACATTCACGCCAATGATCACGATCTTGCTCTTGCGTGGGCGTGGGTACCCCCCGCGCTTGAACCATCCCGTTCACGTCCATACACACCCCATGACGATTCAGCGCCTTCAATCACCCAGCTTATCCCTGTGCTTGCTTCCGCTGCATCATCAGTCCTGCCACCTTTGCCTGCATCACCGAGTCCCACTCGTCACCATACACCTGTCCAGATCACCCCAGATAACTGGGTTCCACATGCGCAGGATGCCACAGGCGACGGTCGCCTGTCCATCTTCCTACCTCCACCCCATGAATTAGCAGAGCCCGTTGGCATGCCAGAGGGTCCGTATGCCATTGCTTCAACCTTGGAATCCAGCAGCCCTGCAGTTGTCCCTCCGCCTCCAGACCTTCCCCACAGCCCCCAGTATGTTTATGTGACCCCTCCCCCTCGGTTCTCAGGCCTTCTGTGAGAACTTCTAAATCTTCTTGGAACCGCAAGCACGCGTACGTGCCCACACCTCCACTGCCTGACCTGGGGCCCGCTAACTGGGCCCGCGACTATGCCAATGTGCTGCTTCCCCTGGATCCCTCTGACTCCCTTCTTCTCGGATCTCTGGTCAGCAACGTTGTTGTTCCACAAGATGGCCGTTGGTCAAATATTTCAATAGCCCCTAATTTGGACCTGTCATATAGACAAAATAGAGCTAGTGTGCCTCATGTGGCCTTGTTTTGGCACCGGCGGCGATTGACAACACTAATTTTTGTCATCATCTCTGCATCAGCTGACGGCGGGTTTGTCAAGGACGCAGTCAATCCCTGTTGCCAATTCTAGTCCGAGGAGCTTTGATTACGTATGAACAAGGCATCCGATGGGTCGCATGTCCTTTTCCAAGGCTTGTGGAGCTCCTTAGCATCGGCCTTACAAGTTGAGATGTCACAATTCAACTTTATTCCTTGCCCTATTGCAGAGATATATACCCACTATCACAGCATGACAACCTCATGCCGCTATGCCTCATCGAAAAAACCTACCAAATGGCGCACTGGAGCTCACTTTCCGTGTACAAGGTGCATCCTATCTTATGGTGTTTTTTTTTCATTGTTGTTGACGCACCCTGCAGATTGTGCTGCCCCTGCCAACTCTCCACCACCTGCTTGCCGCAGGACACAACGTACTGTGACCATCGAGGATGAGGGCAGCTCTCATCAATGTCGCCAAGACTGCCAGCCTGAGCCGCTGCAAGAACAACCACCTCCTACTGCTCCTTTGAATGCTGCTCCAGCTCACTGCGACACTACATCTGAGCCTGTCAAGGAAATTGAGGATGTGGATAGTCCTCACCACAGGTCCTTTCAATCGCAATCCACGCTACCACAGCAAGGTCACCTGACCTCTGTACACGTGGATGCCTCTTCGTTAACGGAACCACAACCACCATTTCCTATTGCTGATGAGGGGTCTAATCCATTCCTACAGCAACCTGCTGCCCATCCGACTCCAGCTCATAACCGACTCCCATCTCCAACAACTTCAACACGTTTCTGGACGTTAGTGTCCCCGTCACACTCCCCTCGTGGTCGAGGGCCTCGAGGCAAGCCCAGAAATGGTCACCGTAGTGCCATCCAATCTCCACAACCATTACCCACTGGCCCCATAGGAAACAAGCACCGTCACGCTGCAAAGGACGTCTGGACATTCTATGAAGAGAATAAAAGCAAAAATGTGTGTCTTTTTTGCAAGTAAGTTAATCCTTTGACGCTTCGATCCATTTCTTAAATGTGCACAGGCAGCAGATTGAAATCGGTATTCGCAAAAGGGCCAAGGAATATGGTTTAAAGACTGGAATGGATGCACTATGCCGACACCTTTATGAAGAACATGCTGATTCTTGGATATCGGGATGTGACAGACTACATATCCCCATCACCGCCAAGGGGGCTCAGCAAGCAGTCACTGAATATCGCAATCGCCAAGGCCAACCAATCAGCCAGCAATCTCCAAGCGTGAGAGGGAGCCGATCGTTCTCCCAAATAGCATTTGTTGATGCTATTGCCGAGTTCATTGTGAGCGATGATCAGGTCAGTCACTGTCAAGTTATCTCATTTATATAGTTCTAACATACGCTTTGCTTTAGTCAATCAATGTCATCGAGAACGCACAGCTCCGTGCTATCTTTCTGATGCTTTGTGAGGAGCTCAGAGATGAGGATATACCTCACCGAACCACTATTCGGAATCGCATTCTGCAGATGTGGGACGAACATGTGGATACTCTTGCCAAGGAAATGAAGGTGCGTTTTCATTTCTTTTTTGTTGGTCTGCTCTTACATTATGTTAGGGCGCACTTGGGAAGATATCCTTCACATCCGACATGTGGACAGACTCAAATTTGACCCCCTTCATGGCTGTCACTGCTCATTGGATTGAGTCCTCTCTCTGCCAAACTCCAGATGGGCCACAGCATGTCCTCAAACTCCGCGCTGACCTAATTGGATTTTGCTGCGTGCCCGGACGTCACAATGGTGAACACTTGGCACACGCATTTCTGCATGTGCTGGACCGACTCTCTATTACCCAAAAGGTATTTATCTGACCATGACCCTGAATACGCACCTGCTAATATGATTTTGAGATTGGATGGGTTACACTAGATAACACATCAAACAACGACACAATGATGTCTCATCTGGAGATGCTACTAACAAAGAAGGGTGTACCATTTGATAAGATTCTTCATCGGATTCGGTGTGTATTTATACCGATATTTCTATTCCTGTTGTTAACTTGTTAATGCCTTCAAAGGTGCTTCCCCCACGTCATGAACCTTGCTTGCAAAGCTGTGCTCAGTGCTATCACAAACATGGATTTCGCATCTGAGGATGCCAATGAATTTGTGCCGCATGGCCCTTCGCCTATCACATTTATGGATGCAATTGACCGGGATCCAATTGCGACTGTAAGGAGTGTTGCCAGAGTTGTATGTGCTCGTAATATGGGTTGAGTTCAAGTCTATATTGTCTGGTTTTGATTCACAGATACGTGCATCGTCACTTCGGCGCCAGTATTTTTCAGCTATTCTCAAGGCACTTAATCAACAGGATCTTCAGCTACTTCGAGATGTTGATATGCGGTGGTCCTCAACTCTTATTATGATTGAGCAGGCCCTTCTCTCGAGAATGGTATAGCTTTGAAGCTTTCTCACTTGACTCCGCATCTTACATATAGAATGACTTTTCAGGCTGTTGAGAGGTTTCTTTCCTCCAATGAAATGGAAGACCTTCGAAAGTATAAGCTAAGCTCTGCTGAATGGGGGGCACTTGTAGCATTTCAAAAAATTTTGGCGGTAGGTAAACCTTAGGGCATAAATATGGGGTATTAATTTCTACTCAGGTTCCACATGCTTTTCAGCAGCGACTGTCTTCGGAGAAGACTCCCACACTCTGTGATGCTATCCCAGCATTTGAGGCCATGAAGAGAATCTGGAGAAAGCAGCAGGATGACAACCCGGAGATAGCATCTATTGTAGATGCGGGCCTTGACAAGCTGGAGGATTATCGTGACCGAGCTGATCTGGCTCCGGCCTATGTCCTTGCAATGAGTATGTGTCTTCCATCACGCCCCACAGTTGCTAATGTGGTGATCATAGTTATTAACCCCGCAACAAAGCTTGAATGGTTCAGAAGGTATAAGCCCGAGAAAGTTAAATGGGCTAAGGGGCTCTTCCTTCGTGAGGTGAGATACATTCAACTCATGTTTTGTAGTTGTACCATGACTGAATCATTTATGTTATCAGCTGCGGCCTTATCACCACGGTAACATTCATACTCCAGCCCCCACCCGATCGAACAGAACATCCGACGCAGCATGGGCAGATGATATTCTTGGACTTGGTACCCGCGTGTCAACTACCAATCGAAGTCTTGCTGCCGAAGTTGATGCATATGTAACGGATTCTCAGACTGGCACCACCTGCCTTAATTTTTGGCAGGTCAGTTTGTGTAAACTTGTTTATCCGAATGGCCTTAACACTGTTATATCAGGAAAACCAACTCCGCTATCCAACCATTTTTGCACTTGCCATGGATGTCATTCCTATTCAAGGTTCAGCAGTCCCATGTGAGCGTGTCTTCTCTTCAGCAAAAGAAACTATGACAGCTCAACGCTCTCAAATCGGTCATGAGCTTATGGAGGCACTGCAAATGCTTAAATTTTCAATTCAGAAAGGCCGGAGCTTAAATTTCACAGCTGGTACAAGCCATTCTGCAGAGCTCAATGAGTTGGAGGTGCAAGGTATGGAGGGGACTGTGATTCCAGAGGACATGATGGCTTTTATTGCAAGTCTTGACGTTGCGGAGGACTTCCTGTAGTGTATTCTTTTTGTATTACCAAATATGGATCTGAGCCGTGGCTTAGCTGGAGCCAAGCTGAAGCCGTCCCAAGCCAGCCGATGTATAATGGCTTGGCTTGGCTTGGCTTTCTATATTTGGTTAAGCCGTAGCAAGCCACGCCACGCCGAGCCAAGCCACGCCGTGGCAACACTAATCTTAGTCAGAATCAAGCCAATGAAATTGCTAAGATATCACCCTAGGCAAGCAATGATAAATTGTCCTAGAAAGAAATGAAATTGCAAAGATATCACCCCAGGCAAGCAATGAAAAATATCTCAAAAAAGGAATGAAATCGCCAAGATATCACCCCAGGCAAGCAATGAAAAATATCTCAAAAAAGAAATGAAATTGCCAAGATATTGCCCCAGGCAAGCAATGAAAAATATCTCAAAAAAGGAATGAAATTGCCAAGATATTACCCTAGGCAAGCAATGAAAAGTATCTCAAAAAAGAAATGAAATTGCCAAGATATTGCCCCAGGCAAGCAATGAAAAATATCTCAACAAAGAAATGAAATTGCCAAGATATCGCCCTAGACAAGCAATGATAAATTGTCCTGGAAAGAAATGAAATCACAAAGATACAGTGTCACCCCAGGCAAGCAATGAAAAATATCTCAAAAAAGAAATGAAATTGCCAAGATATTGCCCTAGGCAAGCAATGAAAAAGGACCCCAGGAAGAAATGAAATCACTAACATATCACCCTAGGCAATCAAATAACACACATGTCATTGCATTTGCCTAGGCATTTCATATCATATTTTTACTGGGCTGCAAATAAATGGTTTGGCAGGGCATTGCCTAGAAGTTATCATTAAAGTGGTAGCTACCACTCATGAGGACAAGGTCATGCATGCAGCGACAAGGATGAGGGTGCGCATGCAGCGATGAGGTCAAGGTTGAGGTCGCCCATGCAGCCACAAGGACAAGGGCGCACACACAGTGCTGAGGATGAGGTTGTGCACACAGCAATGAGGATAAGGACGTGCATGCAGTGATGAGGACAAGGGCATGCACGCAGTGATGAGGTTGAGGTTGAGGTTGAGGTCGCACATGCAGCCACGAGGACAAGGGCGTGCACGCAGCACTGAGGATGAGGTTGTGCACACAGCCATGAGGATGAGGGTGTGCATGCAGCGATGAGGTCAAGGTTGAGGTTGTGCACGCAGCCACGAGGACAAGGGCACGCATGCAGCACTGAGGATGAGGTCATGCACACAGCAATGAGGATGAGGTCGCAGATGTAGCCATGAGGACAAGGGCATGGACACAACAATGAGGACGAGGTTGTGGACACAGCAACAAGGACAAGGGTGTGCACGTAGTGACAGGGACAAGGACGTGCATGCAATGATGAGGATGAGGGCACGCATGCAGCAATGAGGTCGAGGTTGAGGTCATGCACACAGCCACAAGGACAAGGGCACGCACATAGTGCTGAGGATGAGTTCGTGGACGCAGCAATGAGGATGAGGTCACGGATGCAGCCATGAGGACAAGGGCGCACATGCAGCCACAAGGACAAGGTCACACATGCAGCCACAAGGACAAGGTCACACATGCAGCCACAAGGACAAGGTCGTGGACGCAGCGATGAGGACAAGGGCGTCAATGAGGATGAGGTCACACATGCAGCAACAAGGACATGGTCATGGTCATGGACACAGCAATGAGGACAAGGGTGTCAATAAGGACGAGGTCACACATGCAGCCATGAGGACGAGATTGCACATGCAGCAATGAGGATGAGGTTGTGGATGTAGCAACAAGGACAAGGACATGCACACAGAGACGAGGATGAGGGCACATGCAGCGACAAGGATGTGGATGCAGATGCAGTGATGAGGACACAGTGATGGGAGGAGGACAAGGGTGTGGACTAATGCCTGTAGTACAGTACTTATTAGTCATCGCACCCAATAAAAGTTATTTTTATCATTCTTTTTCATTGAAGTGAGAAAAATATCATATATGTCCTAATATACTCCATCTACACAGTGCTGCACAGCTGAAAGCCCTCCTAGACAGTGCTGTGTAGTGCTGTGTAGATGAACCCTGTTCTTGACAGCTCTACAGTAGCTCTTGGTAGACAGGGACCTAGCTACATGATCTATGGCACTCTATGCATCTACAGCAATCTGTGTAGAGCTGGGTAGCTCTGTGTAGATGAACAGCTGTTTGCTGATGTGGCAGACCTTCTAGCAGAAAGTGTCATGGATCAATCTGTGGATAAAGGCCTAACCCACCTGACCCCTTCCCAGCCAAAGCGTGGCAGACATGTTGGGAAGAACAAAAATCCCCAGGCTCCATCCAATACAACTGCTGATGTGGATATGGCAGATGTGGCAACCACCCCCCCCTCCCCTAAGCCATCTACCACAAAGGGGAAATATCAAGGACTCCCACCTCGATTGCCTAATCCCCCATGCACCTCTCGTATTGCCCATCCTGGGGCACCAGACCAGCCACAGGTCAAGTGGACTATTGCTGAGGTTGCAGCAGAAGGAAAACATCAGGAAGAGGACAAGATCCAATTGGCAATGTTGGAAGAACAGAAGCTTAAGATATTGGCAAGGATGGAAGTGGGTGATGAGATAAAGGATGCTGAGGAAGAATGGACTGCAATCAAGGATGTCTGCAATACTATGAGCAAGGGCATAGACGAGTATATCAAGACAGAGGTCAACAGTATGTCTGACTACAATGACATGGTCACTTGGAAAGAGGTTCCAGTCAAGAAAACCAGCGTACATCCAGAAGGATACAATTTAGAGAGTGAGCTAACTTGAACTCTTGGCCAGAGAAAGACAAAGCCAGGAAAGGGAGAAACGCAAGCAGCAGTCAACGCAGTCAAGAAGGAAATAAAAGCCAGGATGAAGAGGCATTCAAGTGAGAGTTTGCAGGTGTCTGCCAGGTAAGCATCATGACAACGAATAATGCTGCGGGCTCCCACAAACACATCTAATGTGTATATAACTAGCACCACAAAGAAGGTCAAGCCCACATTCCCCTCAGGACTTGTTGCAAACTGGAAATCAAAGACTACCAGTGGCACATCCTCCTGCAATGCACAAGGAAAGCCAGTTGAGCCAAAGCACACACAGGAACAAGTTATGGGTGGTCTTGACAATGACAATGCTGCAGTGCTCTGGCCTGAATTCAGGAAATACTTTAAAAGATATGAAAATAACATAAGTCATTGATCATCTATTTATGGAATACGAGGGCCTATTTATTTATCTAGGTTGTTGAGATCTTGAGTGACAGCATGGATGAAGCGCCAGTGGTTGCAAGGCCCAGGCCAAGACCCATTCCCTGCAAGAAACCTGTTTCTCCACCTGCTCCAAAGGTGAAGAATGAGCTGATGACTGATGTTACTCTATCTTCACCCTCAGCCTCAGATGATGGTCTACTGGTGTTTGCACACACTAGTTGGAAGACCCATTTCTTGCCAACTCTTTGTGCTTATCTCTCATCTCTTGAGAAGCCCTGGGAACTCTCTGAGCCAACAGAAATAGACAATGTAAAGACAGTTCAGAGGCTTGTTGACATTGTGTATCTATGGGCAAACTATGAGGTTAAATTAAATGATAAGATCTATGTTATGGTAAGTCAGCTATCCCATCAGCTATCCCATCAGCCATCCCATTAATGCTTTAACTGTTATTTCATTGACAGACAAAAGCCTGTATCAACGACAAATGCACATTCTTCAGCTGTCAAGCAATCACTCTTGTCACTGATTTTCTCAGTGAACATTGTGGGGGGGACTCTGCTGCCATTGCTGAGCACACAATGTGGGGCACGTGGTCAGATGGCCCAGCGATCTGGGGAACCCCCACCCCTATTGATTGCCAGGAACCAATCATGTCCCCCTATTATATCATATGTACTCACCTAATATGCATGCACTTGCTCATCTATTTTGACTCTTAGAAACTGCAAAATATATTTCAATCTGACCTCATGATATCCTTGCTTACTTCCTTCTTTAAGTCTTGCAAGGGCTCGTGCTACAATTTTGGTTGCCCAGTGGGGGCTATTGGGATGTCTGCAGCTGCAGTGAGTATTTAACAATTCTTTCACATCTACTGTATGTGACTGAATGAACCAATGTTTTATAGCTTGAACAGGCATTCCTTTTGTATATCTCTGGTGAATGTTCCAGGACTGCCACCCTTGGCAATTTCTCATGCAAAAAGGTGGGACACCTCGTTGACAACTACATCTCGAATGCCAAACAACTTAGCCAATGCCACTGGGATTTGATCATAGAGAGCTGTGGAGTGAAAGAAGAACAAGAGCTGCTGCCTCCCATCAGCGTGCCTCTGATGCAGGAACACTGCCGCAGCCTTTACGAACCTAGTAGCCCAATCAATTCTGATGACGAGTGAATGGTACATTGCTTACATATCCCTGTGTATTGCACTATTGCTTATGTCCTTGGCACAAGAGATGTGACTCCACAGCTCTGTTAGACATTCTAGTGCCATCAAGTATTCATTCTGTTTCTGTCATTTTCACCAAATTTACTGCTGTTTTGCACCTGCCCTTGTGGTTGCTTCATACCACTTCATACTGTACCTGCAGCTTTTCACACTCATTTTTCACTCCTATGTGTGCCTGCTTTCATTCTCACTTCCACTGGCAGTTCATTGCTTTTCCCCACTTGTTTTCACCTCACTCACCTGCACACTCATTCACTACATCAAATTTGATACCCTAAAAATAGTAGTATTGAGGTGGTGAACAAATTTAATAAGCTTTTTTGTCACTTTTTGTCTGCATGAACTTTTCAACTTCTGTGAACTTGTCAGACTTTTTTGCACCAAAATAAACCAGACTTGTGAAAAAATAGACCTATCTTGTGAGCTTGTGGGCTTTTCAACATTTTGGACTTGTGGCCACTTGTACAAGTTGCCACAAGTCACCACAAGAAATCTGTAGGAATACTGATGGCCAGGGATGAGGTGGGGATAGAAGTGATGATTGTCATTTTCCTGCCGAAGCAGGCATGAATGTCATCAAGATGTTGGGTGTCTAGGTGGGTTTCTTGCAATGCAAGGATTGCTATTTTGTTCTTTTTCATCATCTGTTTAATCATCAACCATTTATCTATGCCAGATAGATTGTTAGTGGGTGTGGAGAACCTGTTCATGTTCAGGGAGGCAATGGTAATGTTAGCTTTGGTTCTCAGTTCTCTATGTGTGTGTGTATCTGACTGGGGCCCCTGGTGGTGGGGAGCACGGGTGGGTGCGTGGAGTGTTAATAACTCTGTTGGTGGGGTTTAGATTGGGGGGGCACTGGGGGGGAGCAGACGCAGTGGGGTGGAGGGCTACAAGCAACATGTTTAGGTCAATCTAGTGTTGTTCCGGCCCGGCTTGGCCTGAAAGCCGCGGCTTTGGCTTGGCTTCAGGCGGCTTTGGC
>QFDX01000739.1:0-15321 GCA_003315875.1 Lactifluus piperatus | reverse complement strand
TAGGCATTTCATATCATATTTTTACTGGGCTGCAAATAAATGGTTTGGCAGGGCATTGCCTAGAAGTCATCATTAAAGTGGTAGCTACCACTCACTCCCAAGCTGTCTTGCTGTCCCACTAACTGCTGCCAACACCGAGGAAGCCAAGGCCATCATAGGCATCTCCCCGGCGCCACACTCACAGACCACCCTTGGACATCTGAAACCATCTTCACATTCGTGCATTCGGCTGCCGATGCCTTCCTCCCATTGTACCTTCCCATCCTGGAGCGCTGCATACGAGTACCGAGCACGGATGCCCAGCATCATTGGCAGCTCCTCTGACATGGCCACTACGTCGCATTCAACCTTGTATATGACCATGGGACAAAGTTTGGTCTCACGATGCCTGGTGGGCACATTGAGAGCATCTTGATGAGCTTGCCGGAGGTGGTGCAGTGGGAATACCGAAGCGATCTCAGCTCTGATGGCCTGGCCATGATGCTGCTGCTAGTGCAGTAGTCAATGTGAGCTGTGAAGGCCCTACAGTAGATCACCATTGTCATAGATTAGCTCACTCACATATATATTGATGACTTGGACTTGTTGACTTTTGAGTACTTTTGGACTTGTAAAAGCTTGTAGACTTGCGTGCAAGTCAAAAAGCAACAAAAAGCGGCCAAAAGTAGAAAAGAAATTTGCTCATTTACTGATGGCCACAGGATCTGCTTGCTGTTTGCAAGTTTTACAAAATTTTTGAGATGGGTGTGCAGCAAGACACTTGACCAGTTTGCCCTCTTCATCAACCTTCTCAAGCTCAAGAGCATCAGCCATCTTTCCACTGTGGCCAGCTCACTGAGGGCGATGTGAAACTAGCATTGATGAACAATGAGCCATGGCATAACAGTAATTAAGAAATACATACCTTGTTCTGCAGTTTGGCTGCTACCCCTCTCAGTGACAGATAAAGGGGGCACGATGGGCTTATCATCGCTTTCAGAGAAGTGCCATTCGAAGTCATCTGTGGACACTAGTTTAGACTCAGAAGGAGCAGCCATGGTGATCAAATGGAGTATGGTAGCAATCCAGGAAAGATGGGGGAGATATCACTCCCTTTTATGCTGAGATGGCAGACACTTGGACTTCATTGCAGACATGCATGATAACATTGATAACACCTGATGTTGTTGATAAGTGCTTGCAAGCAAGGAGCTACCATGGTGTAGTGTTGTCATGGCTTGGCTCAGAAGCTGCTTCCAAGCCGAGCTGAACTGATTCAAGCCGAGCTGCAGAGCTAAACGGCTCAGGACTTGAATCGGCTTGGCTTGGCAAATGAGCCGCTTGGGAGCTGCTCAAGTGGTTTTGAGCTGATTCATTTACCAATTTGGATATGCCTACTATATATGGTATTTCAGTACTGCTGGGAATTTGTGGTGGGCACTGGGCAGACAATAAACTTGTCACTCTGAAAAAATTGGCATATGTATGCCTGCCATAGTATGTATACATCATTTACCCAAAGTTACCACCATTTTCCTATAAATTTCTGATGGAAAATTATGATGGTCTCCATAATCACAAATACCAGCTGTTGTCTACTAGCTGATGCCAGGGAGAGATGGGGATATGAAAAGGAGTAAAGAGTTAACTCACATGCAGACACATCTGGTTCTTTCGTCTTTGATAATGCCCTCATTTTTGAGCTCTTTGGTTTCCTCCTCCATACACGTGACTTTCCCACCCTTCTTGAGCTTGCAATCACCCTGCATCTGCACCTCCACACGATTCTTCTCCATGATGCCAGCATCATGCGTTCCTTCTTGAGATGGGCCTGTGTAGCATCCCACTCGCTCAGCGATCTGGGCATCCTTGTGTGAGGCCTTGGCACGATGGTCCGTCCACTTGTGTGCATGGACATGGGCAAGACATTCAAGCTCAGCACTAGCTTTTTGATATTGAATAAAGGCACAATGTTCAGTGCAAAGTGTGTCCAGCTTTGGGGTTATCTCTTTGTCAAAGACAATGGTCACAGATGCCTTTGTTGGGGGGCAAGCCTCGAATAGGCAATGTTACATAATTTTATTTGTAATATATATATACGCCGGTAGTAGCTCCCTAATATGGACATCGGAGTTCCGTGCCTTCCTTTCTAACATTACCTTCCTAATCCGGCTGACATCTCGCCGGTCGCCTAGCGCCTACTCGTCTCATAACATGCATAAGGTTATGGGCCCTGGCCTATAATCTGTCACTCTCATCTCGATTGACGCCTCATTTACTCAATTGACGAGTACGACGCTTCGGGGGATTCATTCCAAAAGCACCCCTATTTCCAACCCCTATTACTACTATGCCTCTCACAAGACTCCCTCCTTCTCCTTCTGAAGAAGTTTATGATGAACAAATAAAACAAATCGATTTACAACATGTCGGACATATGATCAATGTCAGTAAAAAGTTCAATGGTCACAACTGGACCCAGTGGAAGGCAGAAATGAAGGACAATCTCGCCTTATCAGGCTTGAAAGCCTTAGTCATCGATGGTTCACACCCAGAACCGGATGCCGATGAAGACCTGGCTAATCACAGTGCCTGGGAATTCAATAACAGTGTTGCCCGGCAAATGATACGCAAATATATGGAGGATGCCGAGATGGTTCACATCGCCAGATACGAGAACGCTCATGACATGTGGCAGACTCTATGCGAGATCTACGATACGCGAAGCTATTTTGGCGGCATCGCTGAGTCGCGCTTCATTTTTTCCGCACGCGCTACTGAATCCGATGACATCGAGCGACACATCAGGAAGATGCAGCGCGGTTGGCAGGACATCGTCCTCAATTTCAATCCAAAAACTCTCAATGTTGGAGAAGATTACTTCATGGCAGTACTCCTTCTGTCTCTCCCTCCTTCCTGGAGAGATTTCATCCATCCATTCATGAGTCAGCATTACACCCAGGGAGGGAAGGCCCTCCAAGGCTACGATCTACGCGCAGATCTTAACCTCAATGATCTTATCGGCTCCCTGATTCAGGAGGCACGCCGAAGAAAAGGAGAAGCAACAAGCGGCAAGCAAGCTCTGTCAGCGCAGACGTCAGGCACCGCCCCCTCACTCCAATCTCGCATCGGGGATCGTGTTATCAGTCAGAAGCCGCGTTGCCCTTGTTGCAAGCGACGGGGACACAAGGAAGAAGATTGTTGGTTCTGTACGCGAAAGTGCGACAAATGTCAAAAAATGGGACACACCGCCAATCATTGTCGCGATGGACAGTCCACTTCTAGTCAAGGCACCAAAGCAAATAAGCGTCGCAATGAAAATTCTCAGAGCGGATCTAGCGGCTCGAAGAAGCCTCGTGTGGAGGAACAGGCACATGCAGCGATCGAAGAAGTTCCGGAGATTACTATGAATAACACTACTGTTGACGACGAATCCCTTGTTGATTACGACGATGTCAATGACGATCTTATTTCCATTTACGACTGGCTAGCAGACTCATGCACGTCATCGCATATCTGCAACAGCCGATCTTCCTTTGAGTCGTATCACGATCTATCCAACTCTACCATCCGTGGTGTCGGCAACATCGCCATTAACGCACAAGGACGCGGAACTGTCAGACTCCGTTCCCGCGTGGATGACAAATTGTACACTATGATCTTGCGGAACGTGCTTTACGTCCCTACCTGTCAATATAGCTTGTTATCACTCGGCAAGTGGGACAAAGTGTGCGGCAATTTCACAGTTGACCGCGGCTGTCTCTCCCTTGCGCGGCGCGATGGCAAAGTTGTTGCCCAGGGGCGTAGATTAAAAACAAATTTGTATAAGTTAGATTTGCATGTTCTATGCGAGGATAGTGCACACGATCGCGATCCACCTGAGGAAAACATCGCTTGCAGTGCGAATCTCCCCCAATCTTGGGAAACATGGCACAAATGCTTTGGGCACATCAGCTACCAAGGATTATATGAGTTACATCGCAAAGATTTAGTCGAAGGTTTCAAGATTAACGCAAAATCTGCTAAACCAGATTGCCGCGCGTGCATTCAGGCTAAAGATTCACAGAAGCCTTATCCCCAGCATTCGGCTCACACTACTCAGCATGCGGGGGAGCTCACACATCTTGACGTCTGGGGCAAATTTTCTGTCCAATCTATCGACAAATCTAACTATTTCCTTGGCATGATCGACGACCATTCACGTTATGTCACCGTCGAAGGTCTTAGCAAGAAGCGAGATGCCGCGCGTAAGGTCAAGGACTATATTACGTTCCTGAAGACCCATGACATGAAACCCCACGCGATCCGTTGCGATGAAGGCGGCGAATTCCTCACAGGCGATCTCATCGACTGGCTGAAACAGGAAGGGATTCAATTACAGACCACCGCCGCCTATTCACCATCCCAAAACGGAGTAGCCGAGCGCATGAATCGCACCTTAGTCGAGTTAGCACGCGCCATGATCAACGCGCGCGAACTCCCCAAATTCCTTTGGGAGCTAGCGATCAAGCATGCCGCCTACCTCCGGAATAGGGCTTACATGCGCGTTTGCGCGATTACGCCATACCAGGCATGGACCGGAGAGAAACCCGACGTTTCCCACTTACGGGAGTTCGGTGCCCCCATTTGGATCCTCCGGCAAGGCGCCCATAGAGGGCACAAGCTACAACCGAAGTCGCGGCAACGTCTATTCGTTGGTTACGAAGATGGCGCTAAAGCGGTCAAGTATTACAGTCCGGAATCCCGGAGAATTCTCACATCCCGTAATTATCACTTCCTTACGTTGCCTGACCAAACTCCGGCTGTCACCGAAGGCGTAGAAATCGACGCGCCCGAAGTACAGCACGAGGGGGAGGCAGAGGGCAGCGCGCCGCATCCGGTCGCCCCGGATTCCACCACATTCACTCCGGATTCCATCGCACCGCTTACCACCGCTTCGCATGACACCGCAGACCGCCCGCACCCTTTACCCGCGAATAAAAATCGAAAGCGGAAAGAGCGCGAGGACATTTCTTATGATTCAGACCACTCACTGCAGGAGGGACCCTCACACAGGCTACGAAAACAGCCGCGCGTTGATTACCGACTCCTTGACGACCCCTACGGCGATGACATCCATGAGTCCGTACCCGCCTCTACCGATATTACGTGTGCTGCGTATGAGTCGATTGGCGATGATGAGCCGAAAACTCTCAAACAGGCCAGAAAGTCCGCTGACTGGCCGGAATGGGAAAAGGCTATCCTTGCCAAGTTAGATCAGCTCGCGCGCATGGGTACCTGGCAACTGACAGCAAAGCCCGCTAATGCAGTTCCAATCGCCAACAAATGGGTATTAGTCAAGAAGTACAACAAGGCTGGTCAGCTAGTGAAGTACAAGGCTCGACTCGTAGCAAAGGGATGCTCTCAGAGACCGGGGCAGGATTACAATGAAACGTTTTCACCCGTTGTGCGCTTAGAAACCATCCGCGCAATCCTCGCTCTCGTCCCAGTGAAGAACCTGAAGGTCCAGCAGATGGATGTAAAAGGCGCTTACCTAAACGGCAACCTCCAGGAGCAGGTCTATATGCGCCAACCCGATGGTTACAGCGATGGCACCGATCGCGTATGCCGTCTCATTAAAACCCTTTATGGACTAAAGCAAGCTGGCCGTGAATGGAACAAGGAGCTGGATAGACGCCTGAAGACTATCGGTTTCCGCCCCCTTGAATCTGACGCATGCGCCTATACGAGAAAAACCCAAGGCGATTTGCAAATTCTTACTATCTGGGTAGACGACATTCTACTCTTTTGCAGTACTCAGGAGGGCATGGATAAGCTGAAGGCGGACTTGAACGGCATCTTGGATCTTACGGACATCGGCGAGCCATCAAAGATCATAGGCATTGAGATCACCCGCGGACTCGATTCCATTTGCATCACGCAGACGAATTACATCGAATCTATCCTAAAGCGGGAAGGCATGGAGAACTGTCATCCAGTGAAGACGCCGTTGGATCACCATATCGTACTAGTTCGGAATCCAACCGGCGAAGATGGAGATCGCAGCAATTCATTCGCTAGTCTCATTGGTTCCCTTCAATATTTGTCAACGGCTACGCGGCCCGATATTACATATGCAGTCAACCGCCTCAGCGCTTTCATGGCAAACCCCAGCCTAGCCCACCAGTCCGCCGCTAAGCGGATTCTCCGTTATCTCGCAGGCACCAAGGCTAAGGGTATTATCTATCGTGCCGGGCCAACGGATCTACAAGGCGACAATCCCTTCTACGGGTACGCAGACGCGGCTTACGCGAATTCAGAGGATTATCACTCCACCTCTGGATACGTCTTTATCGCGAGCGCGGGAGCGATCACCTGGGGATCGCGTAAGCAAACTATTATTACGTTGTCCTCCACAGAAGCGGAGTACGTTGCATTGTCCGAGGCCGCACGTGAAGCTAAGTGGCTTACCTCCCTATACGGGGAACTTGGCTGCCAAGCCCGGGAACCAATCACATTATTCGGCGATAACGATGGATCAATTGCGATCGCCACGAACCCACAATTTCATAAGCGATCAAAACACATCGCGATAAGATTTCACTGGATCAGACAGCAAATCCAAGATAATCTATTACAAATTAATCCATGCCGCGATCCTCAGCAAACTGCCGATATCTTGACAAAGGCACTGACCCCTGACAAGCATAATCGACATGTCGTTGGCTTAGGCGTTTCGACAGCTTGAGGGGGAGTGTTGGGGGGCAAGCCTCGAATAGGCAATGTTACATAATTTTATTTGTAATATATATATACGCCGGTAGTAGCTCCCTAATATGGACATCGGAGTTCCGTGCCTTCCTTTCTAACATTACCTTCCTAATCCGGCCGACATCTCGCCGGTCGCCTAGCGCCTACTCGTCTCATAACCTGCATAAGCCTTTGTGATTCCAGCTTGGCCACATTTATAGATGAGATCTTGTTGGTTCTGTGCACACATCTAACTGTAAGGACTACTTTTCAATGAATAATGTGATAGAGCATGAACTGACAGACACATGGAGGACATATTAGTTGACCACAAAAACGTGTGTGGAAGAGTGCGCCAATGTGTTGCATGTGGGATAGGTCCAGCATGGCATCTATCTCACTGAGGATGTGCATTGGTGCCAGTTTGAATTGCAGTAGCGCCATGACCAATGAGAGCATGATGAGTGGCCTGTAGTTGTGTGTTCCACACATTCATTTGAATTAGTGTGGATGGGCAAATGATGGACGGTGCATGCACTGTTGGCCACCACTCAGCTCTATCAGGCTTTGCTTCCATACGCTACCTAGCTGTACTTTGACCTTGAGGCCATCCATCAGGTCTTGGCCATCTGGAGGCTGCAATTTGGCAAAGGTCCTTGGGAGGAGCTCACCAAAGATGCTGCCAAAGTCCCTGGGTTGCACACACAAAACCAAAAACCATTAGATATATTGATGGGAGGAAGGGGTTCCAATAATGTTACCCATTGACCCTTTCCCAAGTCTTTGCAATGCGTCATGCTTGTACTGGTCCAACTCCTCGATCATTTGCTCGATTTTTTCCTTGTCCTTCAGCACATTTCCGAGCATCTTTTTAAGACTTGCCTCACATTTCTTGGTGCTGGGAAATAGAGAGTTTGTGTTAGGGGCACAGAGAGAGGGCCAGGGAAC
The DNA here is from genome assembly GCA_003315875.1 of Lactifluus piperatus. Classification (NCBI taxonomy): domain Eukaryota; kingdom Fungi; phylum Basidiomycota; class Agaricomycetes; order Russulales; family Russulaceae; genus Lactifluus; species Lactifluus piperatus. Next base: position 7,665 of record QFDX01000739.1, on the reverse strand, counting down.
AGAACCCACGTGTTGATCATGTTCATCACCTTTGGATTCACCTTTTTCTTCATGCCCAGTTGCTGCTCTTCCAGCTTGCATGCCCGATCTTTCAACTGGGCAATGCTTGCTAAAATCATACTACAACCCCGGCTGGCTGAACAGACTGATGACATGACTCAGAATAAAACCTCATACAAAAGTGCAGTGTGTTTGTTCAACTCACTGGCTTTCCTCCACAATCCATTTGTATTGCTTCTTGAGGTTGACGGCACAGGTGAGATGGCCTGCATTTTCCTTGGCAAGAGCTTGGACCTCATGCACTCATGGTCCAGCTTCTTGATTGAGATGTCTGGATCAGCTGCAGCCTGCTTCTTTGCTTTCATCACCACCTCCAACTCTCTGTAGATTGGTATCAAACCACGTCAGTGTTGCCTGCTCTTCCTGTAATTGGCACTCCGCGTGCTCTGCCTATAGTGTACATGAGGCACAGGGTCAGTACACGAGAGAGGCGCAGATTGCAGTGGACATGATGTGTAGCCCATAACGTACTTCACCCTTCGTGACTTTGTCCACAAGTGATTTGAGTTCCTTGCGCATGTTTTTGATCCCTGCCTCAGCATTGGCAAGTGTCTTGCATGCTGAGACGATATCCACCTCGATTTGTTCTGCATAGACAAAAAACTTCAATTTTTGTTTTTTTCTTTTAATAGAAAATAGGGGGATGCACAGACCAAACTCGAGGGCTGCCGTCAACATGTCTTTTTGTTGAGTCTTCACTCTCACTGCTTGCCTCTGCAGTGTCACCTTTGCTTCTGTATGCTCACTTAGGAGAAGAGAAACAAAGTCAACCGAAACCATTTGATGAGCCCCAATGTTCAATGTGCATGTTTCAGGAAACGAACCTTGGGCTCTTCTGTCTTGCCCTCCTTGTTATTCTTAAATTCATCCATATCCTTCTCCAGCTTTTTTTTATTATCTCTGCCTGCACCAAGACCTGCTTCTCCCACACAACCTTCAATGCTGCTTCCATCTCAGCGATGGACTGCCTAAGCTCTGCCACTTGAGTGCCAATCTATGCAGATATCTCATCATCAGCCCAGGGGGAAAAAGTTGGACAATGATGTCACCCCCCTGTGTGACATTACTACTCCCAACCTGCTCCTACAATAACCACAACTTGTGTTCCTTGATCTCAACTTCACGTGTTCGCACACACCACATGTCCTGCGTTGCATGTCTTGCATTTTCCTCATACTCGAGCACCATGAGCGTGCTCTGCACCTGCACAACGTGCAGCTCCTGCGCCCGCATGAGAATCCCTGAACCGCTCGGTGCGGCACTGCCAGATTGTCCTGCTCGGGTTGTATACATCTCTGTCGAGCATGATGGAGTGCACACCAACTTGGCATGAGAATGTGATGGCCTGCATGGAGGCAGCATCGTCGCAGGTGATTCGCATGTTGTAGTTTCTGTACCATAAGGTTGTTGGTGATGGTGATGGGGGCATTGGAGTGGGAAGACATACCTCGGCAGAGAGCTCGAATGCACAGATCTAGTTCAGCAGGATCAGTGTCACCCACTTCTTGATCCTGACATTGTACAGTTTACCACCGGCAGTGTTCTCGAGCGCTGTGCTTTTCCCATAGTCTTCTGGTTTGAGCTCAAGTAGTGTTGGGGAAGTTTGGTCTCAAACTGATCCAAACTCAGTTTGAACCAAACCCAAACTGGAAATTTTGGTTTCAGTTTGGGGATTTATGGGAAAAACCGAATGGTTTGGTTTCTGGTTTGGGGCTTCTTAAACAGTTTCAAACTTGGTTTGAACCGAACCAAACTGTAAAAGTTCTAGTCTTGCTTTGGCTTGAGTTTTTAACATTTGTACAAAATCAAGTAAAATAAATGAAATTCTGAAAATATTTGAGCAGATAGAACTCCTGAAATGCCAGTGGGTCCTCTGCAAACTCTAAGCGTTCTGAGTTCCCAGTGAAGAGATATGTGACCAAATGTGTAGGCCATTGCAACACTATCTGAAACTGCATTCAAATGCAGTTTACACTGAACCAAACCATTTAAATGCAGTTTAAACTGAACCAAACTGTTTAAATAGCCAAACCAAACTGTTTAGGTGTGGTCTAAACTGAACTAAACTGTTTAAGTGCAGTTTAAGTGTGGTTTAAACTGAACCAAACCATTTAAGCCAAACCAAACTGTTTAAATGCAGTTTAAACCTGATTACATAATGAAATGGTTTGAAACCGAGTTTGAACCAAACCAAACTGCTCTAAACAGTTTGGATTGGTTTGGGTTTGAGTTTGGGAAATTTGAAAAAAAGCCAAACCATTCAGTTTGGAGTTTGGCCAAAAATGGCTCAAACCAAACCAAACCAAACTTCCCCAACACTAACTGCTCAAGAAGTGACACAATGAGGCCCTTGACCTTGCACACATTGAAACCTGGTGGTGGAGTATAGTCAAAATCGAGCTGGGATAGCCTTGAATGTGCTACATCACGCTCCTGTTTTTGTAACCAATCCACTGAGCCTAATTGGTCCCCATTTCCCTGCAAGCAGGAGAACACGCACCTGTGTACAACACATGACATCATCCTTGGCTTGGCGCAATGCCTCCTCACACCCATGCTTCTTCTCCGCATTCCACCCAGTCGCGTCCACCTTTCTCTGCAACACCTTGACATCAGCCCTCATGCGCTTGATGTCACATTCACCTTGGTCAGCTTCTCATTCGACCACCTTCTGTCACATTTTGACACGGACTGGACTGACAAGACGGTTAGCTGTCCCCACAGGAGCTGGGAGAGTCTTGATCAGGTGATTGCATACGATACATGTGATTATGGATTGACACGAAGAACTGTACAATACATGTGATTGTAGGAGCATGTGTTTATTAGAAACACATGCTTGAGACGAAGCAACATGTGTTTACTAGAAACACATGTCAAAGACGTAGTAGCACATGATTCTCACACGTGTATTTAAACTCTCAAAGTACGATGCTAAAGCTCTAAGCTTTAGCTTAGTTCAGAATCGGATCAGCTTTCTTCAAAGTCCCTTGTTCCCTGTTGTGCTTGGCCTTTCCAGTTGCAATTGGGTCTGATTACTATGGTGGTTCAACCAACCCGATATAGTCCTATTGTAACTTGCAAAGTCCAGTACAACAAAGACATCGTGGCTATACATGTTGGCACAATCCGCCGCATTAATCATCCCTCTTTCACTTGTCTTGTGCACCCTCACTCCGCCTCAATAGGGCAAACCTGGATCTTGAACTCACAACATTACGTCTAGTATTGTTGATCATGGTCTTGCTTAACCAAGAACTCTTGGTTATCAACGTCATCATAGGACTATTGGTAATAGTCCTCTGTCTCAATCAGTATCGATTCCCTTAGTGCACTTCGCACTTACGGTCCATCCGAACCGTAACACCTTCCAGCGCTTTTTGAGTTTGCCGAGCTTGTGCCTACTCATCTTGAGCTGCACGTGAACCTGTTCTTCCTCGGCAGCCACCTGGGCCAGCTGTGCATGGGCATCCACGATCTGGCCCATGTATCCACCACTGCCAGCAGACTGCAGAGGTACCAGCAAGACCAGTAAGGAGCGTTTGGAGGAGATCTTCAGCAGAAACAAGTGTGGTCTGTGTCGCAGTGTGTTTGTCCTTGACAGCATTGTACTCGGCAGTGATGGCATCCACCTGCATCCTTTTCTCCACCAGCACAGCTTCAAGCTGATGCCAGTGAGAGTTGGGGATAAGAAAAGGAGTAAGGAGTGACTTGGATGCTCACCTCACTCAACTCACACGCAGACACATCCCATGTGGTTCTTTCGTCTTTGATAATGCCCTCATTTTCGAGCTCTTTGGCTTCCTCCTCCATACCCGTGACTTTCCCACCCTTCTTGATCTCATGATCACCCTGCGTCTGCACCTCCATGCAATTCTTCTCTGTGACACCAGCATTGCATGTTCCCTCTTGCGACAGGCCTGTGCAGCATCCTGCTCACTCAGCAATCTGGGCACCCTTGGGTGAGGCCTTGGCACAATGGTCCATCCACTCGTGTGCACAGAGGATGCAGGTGAGACGTTCAAGCTCAGCGCTAGCTTTTTGATATTGAATAAAGGCGCGACATTCAGTGTGAAGTGTGTCCAGCTGTACAGGGCTTAGTACAATCATGAGATGGTATATGGAATACAGATGTTGTTGCCCAATGTAGTGGTTAGTTGGAGTATGCACCCTTGTTCTTGATATAAGAGGACAGTGGGTCATTGACAATGGGGATGTTGTGCCACCTGAAGGGGCTAGCCAGGGGGCCAAAGTTCTCATTTGCAAAAGAGCGGCCTCCTTCAGAAGGATCATTATTGTCTTTTTCATGCAAGTGTGCAGTTGTGACATTTTTCACTTCATTTTTGCTAAATTTTCGAATTGTTGTATCTCACTCAATTCTAAACCATTCTGTCTGAAAATTTGTATCCAACATTATGTATATGTAATCTAGGTGCATGCCAAAAATTACAGTCTAAATCCACCTTGTTAATATTTTGATTTTGGACCCTCCTCTCTAGGTCTATTCCCATCATCAAAAGGCAATATCTCATGTTATACTGCATGGAATCCTTAGAGAATTTACAGGTGAGTTTTCTATGGTATATTTAAGGTGCAAACAAGTTTTGAGGTTTGGAATCATAGCCATTTGTATACAATATGCATATTACTCATTTTAGCCCCTGCCACCATTAAACAATGATTTCTACTCTGATCTTGGGTAGATCCATGAGTGGCTTCACATAGTGGTCTGTCTCTACATATTGTAGGTGCAACTAAGAGTATGTGGCCCACATGCCAGCCAATGACCTGCTTTGGTCATATTTCTCTAGGTGGTAGGAAGAACTCACCATACCACTCAAAGTATATGGTTAAAGCAGATGATTGAGTAGTATGTGGGCCACATACTCTCAGCTGCACCTACAATATGTGGAGTTGGGCCACTATGTGAAGTCCACTCATGGATCTACCCAATTTTAGGGTAGAAATCATTGTTTGATGGTGGCTGGGGATAAAATGGGTAATATGCATATTGTATACAAATGGCTATGATTCCAAACCTCAAAACTTGTTTGCACCTTAAATATATCATAGAAAACTCACCTGTAAATTCTCTAAGGATTCCATGCAGTATAACATGAGATATTGCCTTTTGATGATGGGAATAGACCTAGAGGGGAGGGTCCAAAATCAAAATATTAACAAGGTGGATTTAGACTGTAATTTTTGGCATGCACCTAGATTACATATACATAATGTTGGATACAAAATTTCAGACAGAATGGTTTAGAATTGAGTGAGATACAACAATTCGAAAATTTAGCAAAAATGAAGTGAAAAATGTCACAACTGCACACTCACATGAAAATGACAATAATGCCAAATGGGAAGATGTGATACATTGCAGGTGGGCAAGGTGTAGGCTCTGAAGGAAAGGGGGCATCGGATGCCCAGTCAACGATGGACAAGATATGATGGGGCACCTGGCGAGAAACAACGGCCTCGTACCAACTGTCTTGCATCTCAACTTCAAACTATAAGGAAACTAAGGACCTAGAAGAAAAGATAGATGCGGAGTGCTTATGTGCCAAGCTTGCATAAGCATGGTCTGGATATAGACAGGCTTTGCCTTTCATAGTAAGGCAGAGGAAATTAGGAACCCACTACCTTTATGTAAGCAGTAAACCCTAGGGTTAAGCTTATGTAAGCCAACAAATCTCACAACTTTTTGACTCAGCAGTGGGGAATTTTTCAAAAAACTAGTCACAGTAGATGTACATATATGATTTATGCTAACTGAACTCCTTTGCTTTGGCAATCATATCAGGTGGAAGTGTTTGATGGCCGTGGTAGCATCAATTAGCCCAGGTGGCCTGGGCACTTGACAGCCCTGGGGCCTAGATGGCCTCTTCTCCCTTAGTCATAGTCACATGATATAGTCATGTGACCACGACAAATGTTGTGGGTCGCAATTTCGATTATTGTATTTCTAAGGCCTAGATGTAAATACAATCACTTGTAACTCAATAATATTTATTTTTACATCTGCTCTTTTATTTCTCAAGATTTTTAAATAATCTCTTTACCAAATGATAGCTAGTGATGTCCTCTACAAGCCCATTAGATTAAAATGCCTTTATTTTGAGGTGCTGAAATGTAGTGGTTGTCAAGAATATTGTCAGAATCTGCTTACATAAAGGTGGTGGGTTCCTGATTTCCTCTGCCTTATCAGGAACATTATTAATCATTTTGACAAGAACAGAATTGTTGTTGCCAATGAGATGAGCCTCAAACCAGGAAGTCATATCCTCGACAAGTTGGTCATGCTTGTTGAGGATCTCCATGACTGCGGTGTTGTTCAGAGTGGCAGCAATTATGAACTGAAGAAGAGCGTTACAGGGATTGGGTATATTGGTAGGGTTCACAAATTACCTCTCAGCAAACTTGTAAGGTGTTGGACATGTTCGCAGTTCCAAACGAGAAGGCAGGAGATGCATTCCAGTGGCTTCAAATCGCACTGTGAAACACTACAATGCAAGATATGCTACTGGCATTGCTCTAGTGTCTGGAGGACTGCACGGCCTTTGCAGCTTCAATTGCCTTTGCTTTCTCTGCAATGAAGATTAACACTGACAAGGGAGGTATTGTGGGATGTGGATTTGCTCACCTTTGGCCTCAGCTTTCCTCTTGGCTGCTGCAGCCTTGTGATCCGCATGGACCTTGGCAAGGCGAGAAAGGCCAGCCTTAGCCTGGTCTGTCTTTCCCCATACGTGCAGCTAGATGGGAACAGGAAGGAAGAGGGCAAGTTAACGAGGCAGATCATACAAGGCATGAGTCCTGGGAATGCAATTTGTTTACTTACCTCAATACTAGAATGCACTGTTTTTCCACGCTTACAGCAATACCATTCTTGTCAAGTTCGAGAAGACAACTATATGCTGCCTAGTAAGCACTTTTGTCCAAGGATAGATGTCGAAAAGATAAGCACCTGGACTGCCAATCACGATGGGAAGATATTGGCTCCATCACTGGGCCCCAGGATGACTGAGGGGATAAAGCATGGATGGGAAGAGGATATGGCAGATAGTGGATGGCCAGGGAGTGCAGGGAACAGGCACCAGATAAGAAGAGAGGGGGAGGAAGATGAGATGAGTGATGCAGTCCAAGATGACCAAGGGAACCCCAAAGTTAACAAGTGAGGGGTAAAAATGTTGAAGGAGTGCCATGTGTTATTCTATGATTAGATGTAGTTACTTCACTGTTATCTTTCCTTCTTGTGTGTCAGATGAACGCTTTAGGAGGTACTTCCATATTTAGCTAGTTAGTTGATTAGTCAGGTTGATAATACCTGCAGAGGAGCGCTTTTTGTCCCCTTAGTCTTAATAGCTCCTCTGCAGGTGAGTAGCCTTTTGTATCACTCAATAATTAGTCTTAATAGCTCCTCTGCAGTCCCCTTGGTGTGTCCTCACCCAAGGGCCCTTCATATCTCGCAGAATAACAGGTTATGGGCCCTGCCCTGCTGTGACTTCAACCTTCCTATCCCCTCACACTCGTTCCACGCGTCGCTTCTCCATTTCCATCACTCATTCATTCCACACATCACACTCTTCACAACTCATTCCCAGC